>JAJEKB010021159.1:289859-324504 GCA_022393335.1 Macrotrachela quadricornifera
CGTTTGAAGTGCACTTGCCATATGCTTTGCTCCTTCAGCACCGATTTTGTTGAGTCCAAGATCCAGCGTTTTGAGTGTCTGTGATGGATGAAGAAATTTGAATTGCCAGAAATGAGTGGAAAAGTTGTTCCTCTTACACTATTCGTTTGAAGTGCACTTGCCAAATGCTTTGCTCCTCCATTATCGATATCGCGATTACTAAGATCTAGTGCTGTGAGTGTCTTTAATGAACGAAAAAACTGGATTTGCAAGAAATGAATGTGGAAACTGTCTCTCTTACAATGTTTGTTTGCAGTACACTTGCCACATGCTTCATTCGTGTCGCCCCGATATAATTATGAGGAAGTTTCAGTGTTGTGAATGTCTGTGTGATTTGTAATTGATAGAATTTTCATGAATAAAATGTGAAATGTTTTAATGTAATATTTTCTTGTTTATACCTGAGATCGTCTGAAAATTTCACTTGTTGTTGAAAAGTATGAAGAACAGGGGATGGAAAACGTCGCAGAAAACATGAGAAAATCACATACAATAATTCACTCCAATCAATTTTCAATTCATGCGTTCTTCAGAGAGTGAAAAAAGTTGGTGGTAGAAATTTGTTCAGCATTAAGATCCATAAAAGACACCGTTTTCATCAAAGTTGTTATTTGTTACTCTGATAATTTGTCAGAAATCTACTGTCGAAAATGCGAGCGTTGTCATTTCATTGTAGCCACTATACAGACGTCTCTTGGAGCTGATGTATTGAAGGAAAGTTTTTATCTGTGTCTTATAATTTTTGTCAGTGGCATGGATCTTATGTGATTTTAATGACTACGCTGGATGAGACTGGGTTGGAGGGAATACGACAGTGATATAAAAACATCTAAGAGATACAGATGCAACTTCTCTTTTCTAGTGGTCTTTTCAGTCAGACAAAATACCAATCAGTAATACAATCTGGGTGAAATAATCATGGAGATTTGATATCTAATATCGATTGTGTAGGTGGTTTCATCCATTAAGGGTTGCTGCGTGTTCGCTATCTTCTATAGGAAGTGATCTATTTATCAAAATGCATATTTCACATCTGAGCAAGAATATGTCATATATCTTGACGAATGATTGATGAGAATTACTCTTTTAAAACTCAAGATAATTTTATCTTTTAAACTAGATATAGAAGAAAATCGTAGCGCATAGGATTATCCTGTTTGTTCACTGGTTTCCTATCGAGATAAGAAACTGTACAATGGATAAAGGAGAACAACAAACTCTAAAAGAGACAAATCTTTAGAAAAACTTCGCATATCATATTCGCTCGAAATATAAAAAACTTGAAGGAAATTCAGTGGCATTAGTGATGAAAAAATATTTTATTTTATTTGAAGCTAACTGGCATGAAACGATCACATCTGTCTACTCTACACTGTACAAAGAAACATGTTAGAGTAATTCCTATGGGATTAAAAATGTGAAACACGAAAAAGCTTCTCACCTTATAAATGGAGAAGCTTGTAACTATATGTATCAGTTTCTGACAAGACAATGAGCTGTTGCAGTGACGGGGGAAGAAAAAAGAACTGAATATCACTATCTTGATTTCTATGAGATTTCTCCAAAAAGATCTGATTAACACAGGTTCTTGGGAGCTAGAGTGTGGAAATGGGATGCTTCTTTTCGTGTCATTACCTTGTTATGGAATATCTGCCAACTCATAGCTGAAACTTACGTTAACAGGAGCACTTAGAGGACCGTGAAGAGTTCAAGAAGGTTCTAAACATCGTTGCGATTAAGTTACTGTTCTCGTTGCTAGAAAAGCCTATCCAATACCTAGTACCTCTTCCTAGTACTATCGAAACATAGTGGGTGACCTTTGTCCCTTGTGAATAAAGGTCTGTGATGCATGATATTTCTGTGTCGGTAACGGTCTGAGGGGGGGGGGGGGGGGGGGTATTGAATCCAAATTTCTGCCTCTCAAAACTACAACACTCCTTTCAGTTCGCGTTTCAGAAAAGCGTAGAATAATAAACGCTACGACAGTTTTTCATAAATTCTTTTTCGGCACATGCTGATTTGATAAACCCTTTCACCGTATGTGACAATCTCACATATCCTGAAGAGTATCTTATTGATTTTAGTTTCATCAACCCGTGCACGGATTTATGAAAGTGAAACCAATAAGATATCCTTAATGATATGTGAGATTGTTATATACGGCAAATGGGTTTATGAAATCAGCATGCACCAAAAAAAGATTTATGAAAATTTCTTGTAGGGTTTATTATTCTACGTCTTTTTAACAGTATAACAAAGTAACTATTCGGTTATTGTCAATAAACAGTGATCAGTATTCTTGTTCATTGAGCTGCGCACAAAATTGTCAAACAGATAGATTGCTCATCTAATCTTTCGATATGACTTTGTTCAGTGATGCAACTCACAAAGAATAAGTTTGCCTTTTGAAAATGGTCGACATATTCGTCCAACTCATGCATCACATCCTTACATATCAATGAAGATTCATTTTGAGAAGGTTATAAATTTGGAATCATTGATAACAATGAAAAATATACCACTGTATGAGTACAACACATGGATCCAATCGACGCAAGTCGATTTCTCTATTCGAATTCGGTTATTCTCAAATACATCAACAACTTTCTCGATGGATCGATACTGACATCACACCAATAGAAGTCATTCTTCATGTTAAAACGGAAACTGAAGAAGTGCAGAAAAGGAAGGGGTGAATAAATTAAACTACACAGAAATCATTCATCTCCATATACAATAGACGCGTGTGATCGTTGTAGTGCACTGAAAGACAAGATATTTTATTGGACTTATATTTCAGGAAGAATCATTTTGATTTCATAAGACATCTCTATCTCTTTTCTGATTCTATGAACAGTTAATGAGCTTTTCCTCGCTTAGTAGCACACCTTCGTTTCGAGTGAATGATTACAAAAAAAAAATTAAAATAAGTATTCCATGTGAGATCTAGTTGCATTTTATAAGACTAGTTCGACTCAATCTGAATGCATAGTCAGAAAACAGTTTGTCTTCTCTTCGAATCAAGTTTCAGTTATTGGACTTTTTTCATCAAGAGCGTTATTATGTGTGCACAAGATGGCGATTCTGACCCTTGTCTCAAGCAATATAGTTAGGAAAACACTCGTTCTTTCAGGTAACTCCCTCCGCATTGGCTGGAAAATTCCAAGAAAATAGAAACAGTATTCTCTCGAGAGAACTGTATACGGTACTGCTCATCCTCCTTTCGACTACTGTTAATAAGATATCTCAGAAATTTGTTGCATCTCTCTAGAACAATTACGTCATCCTCAACCACACAAATGTTCTTGGAAAATAACTTGAAAAATTCGAGAACCTATCTTAATCAGTACAAACCTGTGCAGGAAAACTTCGCTTCTTGCCTACCCATTCGTACTCATCCCGTTCTAAAAACTTGTAAGCATGTGAAATAGAACTATGGCAAAAGTGGCCAAATTCGTGCTCAACCAGAAAAGTGTGGATTTGAGTGAAAAATCTATCATTTCTCACTTCAGCAGTTACGCAATAAGCGATAGGTTTGTATAAATACGCAAGTTGGAGTAGAAAAAAAACTGCCAAAACATTGGAAAGATATATCTAATCTCGCAATTTCGGACTTTTCCTATGAGTCGCTGGGTTGTATATATCTATATGACAGGATGAGATCTAAAAAAATCTGAAGAAAGATACCCTTGATGACTGAACTAGGATTTGTATTTTCTGTGGAAAAGACGAAAGAACACAATATTGTGTGAAGACTTCTTCACACTTCATACAACTTTCGATATCACAAGAAGCTCTGAAAATATTTGCTCAAACTACTATATTGTTAATGCATCGAAAGTACAAGTGAGGCTGGGCTTTGACACTATCTAAGTTAGATATAGAAAACTACGTAGTTTTCTTATACATTTCCTAGGAAACCCTCATTTCGAATCGACAACAAGAGCAACTTTTACTATCGACTAGAGAGCTGCGAGTCAAGTTCTGGTCTAGGAAAAGGATGAGTACACTAGTCTCTATTCAAGGGGGGAAACTGCGGATTTTCAAGATTGACAAGTCTTGGAAATCTCAACAAAATTCTGAGAATACGAGTGCAATCTCAAAAATCGAGAAAAATCTTAGAAATCTGAAAATTACGTATCGCATAAACGTATGGAATGTCTTAATAACATGAATTTTTGTCTGACAATGAATTCATTAATATATATATTTCGATTTTGAAGTCTTATTCAGGTTTAAAAACAGAGTAATTATCAAGAGGAAAACGGCGGATTGCGTATTTCACAGATTTCTGGGATTCTTTTGGAATTTTCAAGGATTGGAAATCCCACCGAAATCCCAAAGATTTGTGAAATCCGCAATCCACGATTTCTGCCTTGCCTCTCTCACTGATATAACTTGTGGTGATAAGAAATGGGTTTCAACGATATCAATAAAGCAACAGTAGGCAATCACTTTCCGTATTTAACGCTGAATTTCAGAGAACGCTTGGAAGCTATGGAAACGAAACGAAAACGTAGATTCATCGAACATCGAGAATTTCGCTTTTTAGCTTTGTGGGAACTTTTTTCCTGTCAGGTAAGCACCAGATTCCATTTGGGCTCGAATAAAACAGATTCATCGAGAGCCAAAAGAATGCCTCTATCAGCTGTGATACATCTTTAATGCTTATTTTTTCCAGACCTAATTCGAAATCAATAATCATATGGAAAATGGCTATATCCGATGGCATTCCTGTAGATATCTTTCGGTTTCGAACTCCCTGGATTTTTCCATATCTTTCCAGCCATGCATACTTTGAAAATGATTGCATATTTCCAACAAGTTTCGCGAAATTCGGCCGTTTTCTGGCACGTAGTTTTAGCTTGTGTTTTGTGGAAAACATATAGTATTAACGATCAAACACCATCAGGTACTCTATTCACTTCATTTCTACTTTCGAAGATATTAAGAAGCATTCTCTTCAAAATATCGGTTTATACAGAGCCCTCTAGTAAGATTTTGTGGATGTCACAAAGCTTCCAAATCAGCTAAAATGCTAAAAGAAACTGTTTTGAAACATACGGCACGTTAACGATTGTTATGGTGTCTCCAAGTGAAGCACCGCGTCCCACGAGATCTTCTCAAATTCCGTAAGAAAATACAAAACCATTAGGCTTAAAAGAAAACCTCAAAGGTTTCGTATTTTCTTACAGAACTTGAAAGGGTATCGTTGAAGAGGGTTTTGTACATGAGTATACCATCAGAACTTTTAAGGTATGATAGAGTTCAGAAGGAATCGTATCCTTCAGTATTTACACGCATTTGGAAGTATTATGACATCTACGAAATCTTATTAGAAGTTTTCTTTCAAAAAAAGTGTTTTTTTTTAGAATGTACAAAGAAACCTTATAAAATTTTATCAATAATCCAGTTAAACATTCATTTATTGTTAGCGGTAACAGATGACACTACGTTACCGCCAACTTATTTGACCACTGATCGTGGTCAAGCTTCTACATACCCCTACCCCTTCCTGGTGTACGTACTTTCCGACATACCAGGTTCTTTTTCGTTCTGCTCTTTTCTTCTCTCTCTATATTTTTTCCCACTTTTTGTTCCACCAGTTCATATTCCATTCCACTCCAGTTCAGTTGATCTTTTCCACAGCTCCAAGTTACTTACTTTTCTCCTCTATATATTTGTATCTCTTCCCTGTCTTCTGCTCCTTCCTTACTTTTTGTGTTTATTTATCTACATAAAATAAACTATTGCTCCCTCATCCTCACCCTTCTTTCATCATTATTCTCTTCCTCATCTCATTATTATTATCATTATTGGCCGTCTTCAGGTAAGATTGGTTTTCTTTTTTCATATATTGTATGCACATATACGAGAAGACCTAACATTTATCAATATATAATCATTCGAAATTTGCTTGTGCATCAAAAGCATGCGTTACGAATACATCAGCCAAGAGAATTCAAGTACACTTGGCCGTTATTCATGTCGTTGTCTGTACAGTGTGCAGCTGTTTCAAATCTACGAAAAAAGTCTAAAGGGATATTGGCTTGAAAGTTCACTTCATGATAGAGCCTTGTCAGATCTTAGTTGAAGATGAACCCGCTATGATGTCCCAAGTTGATATTTTCATTAGTAAGATCTAACGAGAAGCATGCATCTAATCATACCAGATCAGAGAAGAGTAGTGGAACATCGTAGTGCATGAAGTCTTATGCAAAATCATACTAAAGGATGTCTCATAAATATTGGGCCTCTTAGTAAATTTAAGATTTCTTCTCTATTATTCTGAAGGGGGAAAAAGCGGATTTAAATCAGACAAAAATCAAGTTTAAATCAAATAAATCACTTTAAATCATTTTAATCACTTTTAAATCACTTTAAATCGTCTTAAATCACCTTAAATCAGCGAAAATTACAGAAAGTCCTCAATTAACTCTCAGCGGCTTTCGGTGATTTTGAATGATTTAAAGTGATTTAACCCTTTGACTTCCCTGGTATAAAAAAAGCTACACCTGTTTTTTTTAATATTTCTCATAATATAATTCATAAAAATTAGTACATAATCTTTTGAAAGGATGTAATAGAAAGTGTTCTAAGATTTTTTCGAAGTACCTGTGCCATATACACCGTCTTCACATCTTCCATTTTCCTCTTCTCTTGCTCTGAATATTATAATTCAAGTATATAAAGCGGTATTTGCGATCTTAACACAAGCTAGTGTTGCGAAGTATTCGGATCAGTTGATGCTATATATCACTTTTACGCGTTCTTCTATATCTTGTGATTTTCCTTTTCTAATGACGTCATTTGTACTCATCTATCTTCTGTGTTCTGCTATTCTTCTATGATATTATATATGTATTCTTTCATGACGTCATGTATTTTTCCATTGCGCCATGTTCTCTGTTAGATCTTCCTAGAACGTAATGTTCAAAATCTATATATAGTTACTGATTTTCTGCTATAATAGATCTATATTTATCTCACACAATTAGCTTTGACTGTTTCCATTTGGTCGAACGTAATTCTAATATACAACAAGCACAACATGGATACTGATCAAGAAAGTAATACAAGTGACTTACCTTTTGCTGATGAAAGTGGTTTTTATGAGGAAAATGAAAGTGATCTTGAAATAGATGAAGAAAACGTTATTGAAGATGAAAATGAAGAAGAAGATGATATTGAAAACAAAATGGAAGAAGAACTTGAGTGGAGTTGGAGTGAAAAATTTATACAAGACACAATTTTTTCTGTAAATGAAGTCAAAGGACACACGACAATAAATTTTACCAATAACATCAAACCAATTGACATCTTCCACAAGTTCTTCACACAAGATGTTTATGATTTGATGATAAAACAAACAAATATTTATGGAAAGAAAAAATCGTTGGCACAAGAACAACCAAGTAATTGGCAAGAAGTCAGTGAAAGTACTATTCGTGCTTTTCTTGGTATATTGATAATCATGGGTCTACATCGATTACCTCGAATAAATGATTACTGGTGTAGGAATAAAATATTTTATACAGAAATTATTTCGAATACTATGCCGAGAAAAGAATTTTATCGAATATTTACTTCATTTCATTTATCAGACAATACAAAACAAAATCAATTTGCAAAAAGTTCAAAAAAGTTCAAATTATTCAAAGTTTTCGACTTCATACATTTACTCAAAACGAACTTTCAAGTGAACTTTATTTTGGGAACCAACATTTGCATCGACGAAAGTATGATCAAATTTAAAGGTAAAAGCTCTTTGAAACAATACTTACCTTTAAAGCCGATCAAGAGAGGATACAAGGTGTGGTGTTTAGCAGATTCTTTGACAGGATATCTTTATAATTTCGACATTTATACCGGTAAACAAGAAGCTAGACAAGGAACATTAGGTGAAAGTGTCGTTTTACAGCTTATTAACAACTTGAATTTAGTGAATCACCAGCTATTTTTTGACAACTTTTTTACATCTATTCCTCTGCTGCTACAACTAAAACAGAAGAAAATTGGAGCAACTGGAACGATAAGAACTAATAGAAAGTTATTTCCTACAGAACTTTTACCAAAAGAGAAACTGAAAAGAGGAGAATATAAATACTACTCTTACAGCCAAATATCTGTGGTCAAATGGCAGGACAGGAAGCCGGTGTTTGTTGCAAGTAATTCCTTTGATCCAAGAGAAACCGAAACAATTTTTAGAGGAGAAAAAGATGGCTCAAAACAACGCATTATTTGTCCACAAATGATATCTAAATACAATAAATTTATGGGTGGTGTAGATTCATTCGATCAACGCATTTCTTGTTATTCGATTGACAGAAAATCTAAACGAAATTGGTTTCGTATATTTATTTACTTCCTTCAAGCAAGTCTTTCGAATGCATTGATTTGTTATAACGATCTGAGTGAACAACATATGGATTATATTGACTTCCTCTCTTCTATTTCAATGTCGCTGATTGGTGATGTTAGTACAAGAAAAAGAAAAGGTAGACCTGTTCACTTTTCTGCCCAAAAGCTAAGACGAATTCAAATGACAACGAAGAACAAATCTTTGTCAACTCAATTATTAGCACATATGCCTGTTGCTGGACCTAAAGGAAGGTGTGGATATTGCAGCACTAAAGCTCGTCCGATATTTAGTAACATAAAATGCAGTTTTTGTGGTATTTCTTTATGTGTGAAACAGCATAAAAATTGTTTTTTGTTATTTCATGAAAACAGTGCATAAGTTTTACAATTAATAAACTTCAACAGTTAAAATTTCCGTTCAGCCTGGTAGAGTTCAATGTAACTTATATTGCGCAAATCGATTAATCACCTGTGAGAACACATAAGATATGTCTAACATACACTCTTATGTTTAGAGGAAGCTAATTCAGTGATTTACTTGAATGCAATCCAACAAAAAATAATTCGGAAGTCAAAGGGTTAAGATGATTTAAGGTGATTTATATGATTTAAGATGATTTATGTGATTTAAGGTATCTTTTTACCAAAAAATAGCGCTTGGAATTCTCTAGAAAACCGTTTTAGATATTTTAGAAAAAAAGATGAAAAACAAAAACACACAAAAAACTGTAAAAGACAGTAGGCTGGACATTTGCATCTCATGTTTTTTTATCAGTTCCCCTTTTTAGAAAAATGAAATATGTCAAAAGATGTAGTGTGAAAAGCTCTACAATCTGCACAAGATCTCTTATTTTAACATTACAGATTTTGTCTTTAGAACGTACAGAATTCTAAGCGATCGAATTCTGATCATGCACAAATAATTTTTTTTATACAAGATCAATTCATTTTTCTTTATTTCATCTTTCTTTTTATGGCCGATATATGCAATCAAATAAACAACAAAGTATAGTAAAAGATGCACAATGAAAAACTCTACACTTTACAAAGAGCGAATTATAAAAAGAACTAAGAAGAAACAACAACAACAGCACATCTTGTAGCAAAACATACACCATTTTGTTCGATCAAAATTTGATCGCTCGAAATATCTTCCGGTTTGAAAACAAATAGTATAGCTATAATATCAACGGTCTTGTGTAAGTTGTAGAGGTTTCCACGCCGCATCTTTTGATTTATATTTTTTCCTAATAGCTCGAACTATATGACGAAAAATTAGCTACAAATGAGCGAATATTTATTGTGTTCAACCCATTGTTTTTTGCATGTTTTTATTTTTCATCTTTTTTCTAATATATCTAAAACGGTTTTAGGATTTAGTTATATATAGTTTTGTAGAGAATTTCAGACGCTATTTTTTGATAAAAAAGTATCGTAATCACGAGAATAATAGAGAAGAAATCTTAAAAATACTAAGCGGCCTAATATTTATGAAACACTCGATAATATGGATCTGGACAGATTTCGTTGAAGTAGTAGAATACTACTTCAATGTTTTACTTAACATGATGTGTTCTCAAAATATCACCACCAGTTGATGTTGAAAATAAACTGGATGTGAGATCGTATAATAAAATACACTATGATCTGATGTGAGATTTCTTAAGCCTTCACTTTTTTTTAATAAGATTTCGTCTGAATTCCGAGATCTGACGGCAGATTTTTCTACCCGTGGAGGAATTCAAGTACATCCTATAATCTTAATGAAATCTGAAAAGATATGATCATGATGAACTATTGTTGATTCAAACTTTGGTGACATTTATCGAATTGCATTACAATGAACATTATTCATTGTTTTTTTAATCCCACGCGTATACTATAACCGCGGCATCTCTACAAAAGTGTTTCATTGGATTTTTCATTAACTTGTACGATGCTCTTCAACTTTGGAATACATATCGAGAAAAAAACACGTCACGAATCGAAATATGTTGGTTAGGGTCCGGGGGGACCGGGTTTTTTTCATCCCGATCCTGGTCCCAACGAAATCGGGGTCGGGGTTGGGCTCGGGAAAAGAATAGAGATCAGCATAGCCTCGCCAGATCTTAATGCTGGTGTTTTCAGTCGCATGATAAGCCCTTCTGCCAGCTAAGTACACAAGTTTAAGAAACTGAAAAAATTTCACTAAAAAAGGAAAGTGAAAGTATCTACCTGATATCGATGATAACTATTGAGAATTAAATTGAGTCGAACACACACATTATGAAAAGATATAAACAGGGTTAGTTCATTAAGATTGTCCAAAATACGATATACAAGTTCAATGGGCAATGTAATCAATGATGTCATCGTTGGTTATTTTTCTCTGAGCAGTGTGTGTTATTATAATACTATAAATTAATGTGCGTAGTTGTCGTCGTCAAACAACAGAAAAAACTGCTTCTCCAATCACATTAAAATCAACTACACAATAAAAGAGGGCAGTGTACATCGAATAGATACGCCAAAAAGCAACCGATATTTCATTCTGACTGTCATTTCAACATGATTCAATGCAGGAATAGTGTACTTATAAACATCACTCTCTATTCATCATCATTAGCTGGCACATAAGTAAAACAAGTCTACCAAAATAACTGTGCTCATTTAGTTCAGAATCTTATAACTTATTTAGTTGTGAAGCTGTCTTTCTTATCAGAAAATCAACTTAACTGATGAACATCGCTACTGTATTTATCGATTTTGTCTAATTAGTCATCGTCATATGCCCTATTCGTTTCGTTCAAACTGATTTCCTTGATTTATTAGCCTTCATTTTCTTTTACATCATTGATTTGAATACTAGCTTAGTATATTCTGTAAAGTCACGCCACAAATGCAACACGAACTTAACCGTATCCACATCGTCTATTTCGGTGTGCATAGAAGCTTCTGTTGAGAGAATCTAATCATAATGATCATGCATAGATCAATGAAATATAGGATGGAGAGTAATAATTTAGTAATCATTCGTTTTGCAACTTGTAGAACTCATCGTATTAACATGTCAGATAGATGGGAGGTTTAGAAATCGTATGAAATGACCTGTCGCTCATGAAGTATTTTGAAAATATTAATGTAAAATTGGTGAATGGAAACTCCAGTGAAACAGTTTTCTAATCAATTCAATCTGCATGACCAATAGTAAATGATGCCGCTTTGAGCACGTAAAAAATAGTCTGTACTTTGTGAATGTCATGTCACAAGATGTTCATCGAAAACTTATTGAATCTTTAAGAAGCCGTAGTCACAGCTGATTAAGGATTGGAGGAACGTTAATCGTGAGTGGTACCTAACAAAGCGTCGACAAATGGTAAGATGCTTTTGCTTTTAGGAAAATTGGAACTCAAAACAATAAAAATATCTTTTAAATCGTGAGATGTTGATTGTTGGAATAATATAAAATATGCTATAGAAAAGCTTGACCACATGGTAGTAGGGGAGGAAAGGGGAGGTCATTTAGTCACCAAAATAGCTCCAAGAAGCAACTGGTTGTTCATTCAGCAGATAACATAAGTCATTCTTGTAGAAGAACTCGTGTCAGATATGATATTTTTTTCAAAAAGACTCTGCCATTTCTAATTAGTTGAAATGGCTGGTATCAACAGTAAACTAGTACTTCATCAAGATTGAATAATGTCATCTATGATGAGAAAAGCAACAGTGATATGGAGAATAAATAGGATGATATTAGTCGACAAACAAGCGAGTCCTATCAACGAGAATTGCTTGTCATAGTGAGATGAGATAAATCCACGCATTTCATATCTACAAACTATTAAGCTGGAAATTTAATGGAAAATTAGTTCTCTGCTATACTCAAATGTCATTGATAATCTTATGTTTTATATATGCGTTAATTCATAAAATAAGATAATCCAATACTTGTTATGGATATTTTTTTGAAACTGATTTAAACGTCGATACATATAATAACACGATACAAATGTGAAAAGTGACTATTGTTGAATATCTATCACGCCCGTCCTGTCCTCCAACCTCAACCTACTCTTATCTCAGAACTGATCTTTTAGTGACTCTCATTTATCTCAAGAATTATATGGGCTTTAAACCATCATTTATATGTGGATTTTGACTATTTAATCTTGAACAAAGATCGAAAGATAATGATAGAGGAGGTTTTCTTTCGTCAATTTTTTCATTGGTTAAGTAATAACACATGCAGTCATTGTCTTCAAAGTATCGAATAACAAACATAAAAACTTTCTCTTGAATACTGTTGGAGAATTCAACAGCACATAAAAAAATATTTAGAAATAAATTGTCCGGTGGTTTTTCTTTCTTGAGAGAAGGGATAATGTGAAATAAAATATTTTTTGATTACTTTTTTCCTTTTTTTTTGAAAAGAAATTATTTTTTAAAGTTTATACTTTACCGCCTTCCAACGGATCAAAGATTTGGTGTTAGGTTAAACGAAAATATGATCAGTTATTCTATCATCACGACCGAGGATGAACAATCTGAGTATTGGATCTTATAGAAAACATTACACTTTCCAACAGTCGTGAAACGTCGGAAACGACAGGATCCGAGAGGAACTAATGCAAATCCTATAAGAATGTCAACTATTGACGATATCATCCTCACCCTCAAGAATCTTTTCTGATTTAAATGATAGATGCTTCGATTAATTCCAGTCATTTTTTTATCGAAAACTTTACACAATATATCATACTAGAATGAAAGAGTGAAAGAGTGTTGATAAGGAAAACAAAGAAAAACTAGAAATATTTACACAGACATGAGTGCGATTTTAATAAGAACTTTCCGACTCGAATATTATTATATTATTTCAGAAAATATACTGTATTAAAAACATTCTACTATCATTGAATCTGAAAGCTTGTGAAAAAACGAAACGTCATCTGATGAAAGCAAGGTAAAACACAAATGATATAAATCTCACTACAACTATCCACACTGAAGAAGATATTTGGAGTTCCTTCTTAATAGCATAATAGGATCTCTCTTCACATAATCTAACCAATAGAATGTTTGACCGGTTATCGAAAGATGTAGGTTCGATTCCTCCTCTGATTTTGTGATCTTTCATGAAAGATCTTTCGCACCTGTCGAGATATATTCATGTGGGTGCATTTATTGAAGATCATTGACTCTATCATGGATAGATGAAATAATTGTTTGCTTTGTTAATTCTTTTATTATATTTATCATATCCACCCTCACCCTCACACATACATACACACTCATGCCGCCGTTATCATTCGCTCGATTTATTCCTATGAAAGAAGATAAGAAAGATGAATAAAAGACACTAACAGTAGCACACAGGTGTGTATAAAGTTTTTTTTTAAAAGTGACTGACAAGAAGTAAAGACAACCACGTAAAGCAGACCTTTAATGGCGGCAACAACAACAACAACATGGATCGATAAGTTTGCGAATGCCGAGCGAATTAGTCCAAGCATTGTACGACACTTTGCCTTTCGTTTGATTAACGTCACTATTCTCTCGATTGGTCTCTATTATGGATCGAATTCGTGTGGTGGGCTTTCAAATCGCTTATGTTCGACTTCGGTATGGATTATTGTCTTATCATTATGCGACTTGGTCTTTGGTGGCCTACCTCTCCTTTACTTCAATGATTGTACTCGTTTACTGATATATCCAAGACTTGTGATTCTCTTCATTCATCTTGGCTGCGCTCTAAGTAGGTCAATACAGATGGTTTTTTCAATGTTCTTTTCATGCAGTTTTTTCGAGCTCGCCGAATTTTAGGATGACCATCTAACTATGGATAGAAATAAATAAATCGTTAGGTAACGATATTACAACAAACTTATTTAGTGTAATATCTATACTTTCTGTTACTTTTGTGAGTCCTTGTTTAGTGCTCAAAGAAGAACTTTTTTCAATGCAATTGTGTAAAACTCGATGATTATACGAATATTAATTTATGTCACTAGAGGAATTGAAGCAGCCTTACGCAATGGACGTAATATTTTAAAGTTTTATTTTGATGACCCACTAGTCAGATTCGAGCAAACATTGCAAATTCTGCTCTTCGGAAAGGGCATATCAGTTTAGAGAGAAAATTTCTTCTGTGAGATACGCAAGCCATGCGTTATCGGCTTAAATTAATTTCGAATCGAAATTCTGAAACCAGATTTTGCTTGAGAGCTTGGCTCCTGAAGGATAATTCACAAAAAATACGATTTATCGCTTAAATCTCAACAAAGTACGTCGATCAAGTTAGCACCATATTCAGATTTTGAATATCTCAAAACATGTGTCTGAAAATCGTAAAGTATTGGTTCTTGCTTATGAGAACCATAGTACCAATCTGGTAAAATCAGCCCGGATTGGTTGACGAATATGTTCCAGCAATCGAGGAGTATGCTATGTCTCGCTTAACTTCTACACATATAATACACGAAAATATTGTCATGTAAGACTAGACTTATAAGAGAAGCTTCATAGGTGTCCCTTTCCGTTTTAATTCATTCATATCTCATTTGAGTAAGTATATTGAGGTAGTTAAAACCGTAAAAGGATTTGGACTTTTCTATTGCTTCTATCAAGAGTGATGACCATTTTACTAAATTTTCGACCAATAGTTAGTTCTTTATTGTAAAAATAAAATTAGAGAATTTTGACCTGAAATTTTGCCAACAAATAGGCTCAGTGATCCTTGAAATATTTAGAAAGTTTCAGCTAAAAAGGCTTTTCATTTCTCGAGATATCAATTTTTCAAGAAACTGGTCGCTTGCCATCAATACCTTGAAAAAAACTGAGTCCACACGAAAAATTAATATCTCGAGAAATGAAAAGCCTTTTAAGCTGAAACTTTCTGAATATTTTAAGGATCACTGAGCCTATTTGTTGGCAAAATTTCAGGTCAAAACTCAGTAAAATGGTCGTAACTCTTGGTAGAAGTAATAGAAAAATCCAAATCCTTTTACGGTTTTAACTACCTCAATATGCTTACTCAAATGAGATATGAATGAATTAAAACGGAAGGGTACATCTAGGAAACTTCCTTCGTTAGCACAGAACATCAGAACATTCAGATTTTTAGAGACATATAAGGGTTACGGCCAGACATGGGACCGGCCAGTATCTGGTAGACTGTTCAGCCTGTCTTATTTGTTTTTCAATTTTTCTTACATAATCTTGTTCAAAACTTCTGGACTTTCATTGTATGTTGTAGAGGTTCAGTATGTAAATTATCACTGTTTTAAGATAGAATTAGTACTGGTAATAACTTGAAATCGACTGGTCGACCGGTTCCATCTCTGGTTACGGGAAACCTGATTTCATCATTAGAGAGAGCTCGCCGAGTCGTACTTGGAACCGTCAACAAAGAGTTAAATCCGTTGCGGATTATTCTATAAAAGACGTGTTTAGAAGTGTTTAAATTCTTGCAGATCTTTTGCCTTAGAGTGTGTTAAAAGAGAGAAGAAATCTTCGCTTTTCTGCGTAAAACGTCATTAACTGAACATTTGAATAATATTTCTTCACACGCGTAGCATCCTCCATTGACGCGGCGCGCGAAAAAATCAAATTTCAAGAAGCCGAGAACGGAAGTTTAAACATACTGCACAGATTATTATTCACCCCGCCGTTGACAGCTGCATGATATCAGACAGTAAAGAGAGGTAGAATACTGAGCATATTTTTCTTTTTGTGAATTGTATACACTAGCTTGAAAAAAGAACAATATATAGCAATATCACCATCATGTTACAATTCTAGGAGAATTTTTCTTTTATTCATTTCATTTGATGTCTCTGTCCGCTCTCGAGTTTCAGGTTGTGTGGAGATATGCTATTTCCTTGTTAGAAAGAAACGAAAAGTTGAAAGTTCAGAAATAAATATATTAATATAATCTTTTTCATAGGTGCCGTTGGATACGTCCTATGTGCCGAAGGTTCTATTTTCACTTCGAGCCCCAATTACGAGTCGTGCGTGATAAAATATAGCACATGTGCTTTGACAAGATTCTGTCTCGGTCTCGTTTCTTTTTCGATATTGCTCAGCATGGTATTGAGTCCTGAAGCACCGACATTCCCTGTTCGTCAATCTTTGATCATGGATATATTTTTTCTCATTATTATTTTCGGCATAAATGGATCGCATATTGGTACTATTCTATCAGCAGCCTTGGTTACGGCGAAAAATAATAACACACATAAAGCTTGTGTGTATAGAAAAATCGATGATCTATATCGGGGAGCGCCTCTTTTAACATTCGCCTATGTGGGCATTGTCCTTTTCGGATTTTCTATTGCCTTACAATTGCTCAATTTCTTCGTAAATCGGCTCCTTTTTCGACGACGGACTCAAGGTGATCAAGCACTTGTTCGCTATTACGCCTTTCACTATGCGTTTCATTATTTGTTGGCACTCGCTGAAATCTATTATCTTTCTATGGGCCGTAAGTATTTCTCTTATGTAGAATTAATACATTAACAGTCTTTATTTTTTGAATTTTTAAACCTGCATCCACGACGAATTGAGCTCACTAAACTGAAGAATGTCAAATAGTTAGTTATACGATCAGATTTCTAATATCTTAACAAACAAACAAAACGGTTAGAGTTAAAATGTAGAATTCCAGCTCGAAGACAAAAACAACGAGTAGTAAGCAGTTTAATGCAGCAAGAAAAATAATTGTTTCTTGTGATTCTCGAGTTGAATAAAGCCTGCTTAATAATTACATAATCGAATGTGGAATCTCCAAAAAACGGTCCTCGATAGACATGAGACTCGATTTTCTCCTGCTAGATATATCGTGGATAAAAGTGGCGAGTGTGATTTCAAAAATCAAGTCGAGAGCTGTTAAAATCAATATTTGAAAGTTAGAAAGTTGGAGGTCTCCAGAAACCAGATTTTTGGAAAACTGAGTTTTCAGGAAAATCTTTTCTTCTCGTCACTTGATCTTTCGAATAAAGTAAAAAAATAGTTGTTGCTTTTTTATTATAACGATTTGAAGCTATACTCACATTTTCTCTTCTTCCTCCTCATTAGAACTATTCATCTTCCGACCTCAATCTGGAGAACCCTGCCGAACAGAAGAAGAAAATCTTTTTCTAACACTACGTGTATGGCAATGGATTCGAATTCTCCTGCCAGTGGTCATCTGGATTCCTGTCGCTCTCATTTATTTTATGGGTCTGGCTATCGGTCGCCTTCTTACCTACTGTTTACCACCATCCATTGCTGTACCTCTTTTCGAAATGCTTCGTTCAACAGGGCCCAGTGCCCCTCAAGGAAACGTTTTCAATTCCACTGTTCCACCGACTACTCAGGATGCCATTGAGGCTTTGCCTATGGTCACCATCGGCGAAGAGCCGGATCACTTCCAGCAGAAAGAATGGTCTGTAATAGTCTCTGCCTCTTCTATAGCGATAAAGGATCGAGCTGCTAATTTCCTATCTATCACGATTCGACACATTTTTACATTGTATTATTCTTCAGTGGAAAATGACACTTCGAAAAAGCGAGCTGCAAAAAATTCAATGTTCTTTTCATCAAAAATCAGGCTCAAGAAAAATGTTTCTTTTGCGAATATTCTCTTTTTTTGGTGGCAAATACGAGAGTATAAGTTAAAATTTAGCTAGAATGCTGTATTTTAAAACTCATAGAAATCTTTCTGTTCAGAGTCTGTTTCTGACACTACTTTTAAACATTTATTAATGACATTTCGAACGCAAATTGTGTTTTTTTTAAGCGTGAAAAGCTAGGACATCAATTTTTTAAAGTTAAAATTCATAAGGAAAAAAAGCATTTTTATCATCTAATTTTTAAATAGTGGGCGACGGCAAACAATATCTTCAGTTGGATTTCGTTAACAGCAAAAGAAACCAGGTAGAATTCGACAGGAAATTTTTGTTTTGAGAACTTTAAAATGGAAATACTTTTACTTTTTCGTACCTTTTCTCGAGCGAGGTGAAACTTAGACTTTTAAAATCATTTGTGTTGTCCGAGATAAGGTGAAAATCAGAAAAGAGAGAGACTACTTTGAAAATCTTACATGCTCCAAAAATTGTAAGGATGGAAAAGAAGAAAATTTTCTTTTTTCTTCTATTAGTACCATATGTCGAACAGATTTTGTAGCCAAGGAACAGGTGACAAAACTTTACTGTGGTCACTTTTTTCATGCTGAATGTGTCAAAAATTGGCTTTTGATCACCAAAATATGTCCTGTATGTCGTCGACGTACGAGCGTGATGGTACCGACGGCTGCCTGCGTGTGAAAATACCATCCTCTTTCTCGTTTTTTTTACTTCTCTTAATTATTATCATTACTCCGTTTGCTCGTCCGTCAATCGAACAAATAGCATTCCAATGATAACTATTGATTGAGTTAATAAAATTTTCATACAAATGTAAATAGCTATGCTACACCCTTCTCTTCTTATGGCGTCTGTAAATCATAAAGTTAGGTAACTCTATCGACTTGAAGAGGGAAGATGTTATGATATGATCTCAGTTTGTTTAGGTTTTTTATTAGAAAAATGAAACAATCAATACACAAAACAATTAAATATCATTTAGAAGATTATTAATAGTCTCGAATACAAATAGAAGGTCTGCTGAATGTCTACATATACCTTCTTCTAGGATAGTAGGACATTGAGGATAACATTTTAAATGATACGAAAATAATTAATTTTGTTCGTATTGTGGACCGTATTGTAAGTAAAAAGCATTGAATAACCGACGAATATTGCTACAACGAATGTTCTTAGCTGTTCGATCAGCCGAACAATTAACTAAATAATAATAATCAACAATTGCCGGTATCCATTTATGCTCTACAGACTGACTTATTAATGCTAGAGCCTGAATATAGGTTTATATCATGATAGTCAAATCATAGTGATAGGCCATAATTATTATTACCCATAACAAGACTAATATTATTGTATTGTCCATTCTGAATTGTCAATGATTGGTCTTGTATAACGATCACTATGGACTCGAAACAAATCTTCAATCGAAGAGTTACGTATACACGAAAGAACTCTTTGTTTGTCTTCATTGTTAGAATTCAAACGTTGAACAACAGAGTTAAAATCATTAGGAGCAGTACTCTGATTATAATAAGATGAATAAGTTCCAGATGAATCTAAACCTGACTAACTTATTGTCATTCAATAACGACCAGCTGATCCTCTCAATGCACCAAGATCCGTAATAGACAATTCTCCAGCACTTTGACCAAACAATGAAACATTGTTTACATCACTTCCCTAATCACGAATATTTTTCTTTATCCAACAAAGTACAGATAACATACATAAATACATATAATAACCCGCTGTGGGCCATTCTGGATCTTCTTCGATTAATTCCTTCAAAAACATACCAGCTAATGCACCTAATCGATATTTGATTGTGAGGATAATAAAGGATTCATCTGGTGGTGAATGAGCTATCGTACTGGTGCCATTATATATCAATGGAATACTTTGTTATGAGCATTCTATTTTATGAGCACCGTCATGAATCCAAATGAATATTGGTAATAATGAATGATTTGACTGAACTTTTGGTTTGTAGATGTTTAGATAGAGACGTTGTTCATCAGGTTCAGAAATATAGATATTAGTTTTTGGTTGTGGACAGCATGGATCAAATGATGTAGTTTGAAATGAGGCATTTAAAAACATTTCTGATGCAAGATCAATTGATGGCTTCCATCTTACAACTTTTGCATATTGAATTCTGATGAACAATCACAAAAAAGATTCATTCAACTGAGTAATGTCATCGCACCCTAGTTATTCAATTAAACGTGAAGTTTGTCGATCATAGATGATTCCTTATTGAGTTCGAAGTCCGACATTTACAGAAGTGGTAACCGCAACAATCAAAAATAATATATGGTTCGAGAGTCAAAAATAAGTCATCCCTAGTGAATGTACTGATCAAAGGATATCCGAAAAAGTACCCTGCTACCAGTATGTCACAGGAACCTTAGGGTACTGAATATCTTAAAGTACTTTTAGATACTTATAAGGTACTGAGGCAGGTACCCTGTTGGAAAGTATTCTGTAAATGGATACCATTGCACAGTATTTCTGGATACCCTGCCGCCAAAATTGAAGTATGTCAATGGTCGATGATCGAACCTCGTCCTGACCCTTTTTTCATTTTTTTTCTTTTAAGGCATTTCATGACATTTTTTCAATTTAATTTAATTTTTCCAATTCTAGAAATTCAAGCAGGTCAATTCTGAAATATGACCTTCGCACCTGAGTTGGTCAGATATCCATCAAACCACTTCAAGGTAGTCCTATCTCAATTTTCTATCGAGATCGGCATGTTCTCGACTAGTAAATAATCAAGAAATAATCGACGAAAAAAAATAGTATAAAAAAATTAATTTCTTACATTTTGTTTAGTTGTTTATATTAAGTGGTGTGCGCAAAAAAAAAGGGTGAATGAACAGTTTGCTGCACAGAACGAGACAAATTTACACGTGCGGGTGTCCTGGTGAGGCTTTCTCAGTACATGAGTACCCTTGGCTCAGTACATTCACTAGGGTACTAATCAGGATTTAGATGAAGGAGAAAAATAGAGAATGACGTTTCAATTTCACTTAGTAGAGGCTTGTGAGGATAAGATCGAAACCGGTACTATATTGGATTGTATATAGTCATTTATGATGATCGAATATAGGTCCTATACGATGTGATTACGGTCAAAAACCGTCGACCAGAATTTCAACAAAATGTGGCTCGGAAACAGCGACCGAAATCAATCATTTAGAAGTTTTATGCAATGTATCGTTTACATTTACTTTCATTTGAAAAACTCGAAAGATTCACATATGAATAGTAAATATAATCATGAATAACATATCGATAAATGAGAGAATGTTTAGAGACAATAAAATGTAAAATAAGACAACAACAAGTGATACAATTTGAAATTGATTATAAATTTGTAATATAGTATCTTACCACAACTGTTGACATCCATTCACGTCAGAAATTTTTTTAGCAAGGAGACACTATATTTATTGTGTTTTTGAGCTTCAATTTAGTCATTGTCTTGCCTTGCTTGCTCTTTTCTCCTATGGGAGTCTTTCTCAAGGTCAATTAAGAAATGACGTTTCAGCCGTTCTTCATCTGGTTCTACTCGTAATATTTTCTCATTTTTTTTGTCTTGTCCAATTCTTTGACCCAAAATATAAATCTTACGGATGTGGTAATATTGAAATTCTGTACTTAGTTTGTCTTCATCCTCTTCTTTGCAAACCAGAATGATATGATGTTGTCTGTTTTGTTTTATTTCTTCCTTTGTCGCTTTTACATCATTACAGTGGATTAAAGAAATATTTTCATTTGAGAAATGTAAAGGAACATTGCACAAAATGATCCTGATGTTTGTAAAATTTTCAGCCATTAATAAAATCTACAAAATATTATACGAGTGTTCAGAAATATCGTGCAATTCATGTGCTAGATTGGAAACAATATTATTCTAGGAGATAATCCTATAATTTCAAATAGAAGATACAATGAATTTTATATCAAATGAAAGCTAGTCAAAAATGGAATTTATTATTACTAAATAGTAAGATTTATGAAAACCTTTTGATGTGGAACCTAAGCAATTTTCAGAAATTTCATTTTTTTTTTAGGTGGAAAATTAAAGTGTCAGTGATTCAATAATGGAGTAAAATGCTTCTCTTGGATATTTCTACATGATTCGATAAAGCTTGTCGAGTTCTACAAAACTGTCTATTTTAAACATTTTTTAACTGATTTTTTTCTGATAAAAAATTAAAAAATGTACTTAAAAAATCTTCTTTTTTTATAGTGAAAAAAAATACTCAATGTCTTCATAAAATTAGCTTTTTTTCTATTATTTTTATTATCTCAGCAGTTTTCAACTATATTCATTAGACGCAGTTTTTCACACTGCATTGAATGAGTATATTTTCAAAGATCTTACGTAAGCATACTAATGGAAAACTCCTGAGTTTCTTGTAAAAAAGATCACTTTTTTCTCTATAAAAAGTGTAAAAAAATGCGATCTGTTTTGTTGCATTCTTTAAGGAGTTTTCAGTTAGTTTTAATCCTTGAACCCTGTTTAAAAAATTTTTAGTACAGACGGTTTTGTAGAGCTCAACGAGCTTTATCAAATCATGTAGAAATATCCAAGAGAAACATTTTATTCCATTATTAAATCACTGGCACTTTAATTTTTCACCTAAAAAGGCATGAAATTTGTGAAAAGTTTTTAAGTTCGACATCAAAAGATTTTCATAAAACTTACTATTTAGTACCAATAAATTGTATTTTTGACTAGCCTTCGTTTGATATAAAATTCATTGTATCTTCTATTTGATATTCTAGGGTTACCCCCTAGAATAATACCATTTCCAACGTAGTAGATGAGTTGCACGATATTTTCGGTCACGCGTATACATACCTCTTTTTCTTTCTTTTCTCCCTTCATATATTTTTCAAACAGACGCGATATATATATATGAACGAGCGAGGAAAGTAATTAATGACAACTGGAAATAAACTTGATGAGAAGGGAAAAATACTTGAACACTGTCATAGGAAGGAAACGTTTGGAAAATATCTGAACGAAGGAAAAAAAGAAAAAGATATATGCATATTATATGTGTCATCTATACAATAGAAGAACTGAAAGAAAAGAAAGAAATATCCAATATTAGTGAATCGCACTATAACAGTTTCTTTTAATTATTTTTAAAGATCTTAATATTTTACGATTGTTTACCCATGGACATGTATCTAGAGAATTTGGCGATACATCTTTGGAAATAAATTAAATCTAAACATTGATATAAAAGAAGTTATAAGAAAAAAATACACTCATTATTAACGAAAGAATTTAACGTTTGAATATATTTAATTTACTCTATAGTGATGTTTCATGTGAGTATTCTTTTAAAAATTTTGTCGCATTTTGATTGCAGACGAAGGCATATGATAGTTCATCTATCAATCTCCATTCCTCAATTGAAACAGATGAATATGAAAGGACTAGTTCTGAACTGACTAATGACTAAAAGAAGTTTTTTGTGAGGTAACTAACAGAGACAAGGAAAACTATTTGATGCTTCTGTTTATGGCTGAATCATATTAACTTTATTCAAATGGCTTAAACTTCAAAAGAATTTACTAGAATGTTAAGCATAACAAACAATATTTCGAGAGAATTTTTGTCATAAGAAAGATCTTCAATCTAAAATAGTGAACAGCTTTTCAATGGTTTTATAAGATTAGTCTATAAAATAATGGATGTGACAAAAGATATCTCAAAATGTGTATAGACTGTTTTTTCATGTCAAATTCGATCAGAATTTTTCGTGGATTTTATTGTTTTTGTTTTTCTTGAAGCAAGCCAACGTTGACTATGGCCAAAGTACTAAGTTATTTATTTAACTAAATGACGCACCGGTAATTGTTCTCTTTTATATAAAAAGACCATGAAAATTTATAATTTTTTCTTTACAAAATGAAGCTTCATTGAAAAATTTGTTTTTTCCTACTTGATCATGCTGCACATTTCAATAAAATAAACAATTTCTTTTTCTTAGGATATGTGACATTCTTTTTTTCCCACCTTTTCTTTGTTCTACCATCATATATATGACTCGAACCTTACATAGGCTTCTTTTCTCTTTTCTATGATCATGGATTCTTCCTATCACTTTTTTTTTATCTCCTTCACGAATGCAGGTTTCTTCCACCACTTTGCTGGTCATCATCTTTTTGTCTATGCTATTTTCTCTGATGTTATAGTATGTTTTTCCCCGTTTCATTGGTATATCTAGTGTGTGTTTTTCTGAATAAGGAGAGAGAGCTGGTAGCGAGCATTTTAACTCTTTTAACAAAGAAAAATTTCATTTTGCTTCAGTAAAGCATCGAACAGTAAGATTTTTTTGTGATATACAACACTTAAAATGCTACAAAATTTCAGCAAAGATTCTTCCCAAAAGAAATATATTAACATAATATATGCAAAATTCTTTATTGTTCAATACTAAACAGAATATATTCTGATTGGATCTTACTTGAGAAAACAATCTAACTAAACTCAAAAATTCTTCTACTGCATCCATTGTCTATTTCATGCAATTTGAAAGGGTAAATAGGAGACAGAATGGTACTTGATTTATCTTATATAATAACTTGAAGAAATCAAGTTAGAGAATAATGTTCAAGTAAAGATATAACTTTAATATCGAAATATTATATTCATACAACAGTTGAATGGTAAATTCATAATGTTGTTCAGCTTATTTCTGAAAGACAATATTATCTTACCTACAATACAAATTCTGATGATGATCTTCAAATATAAACGTGATTGTCGTCACAAATACGAACAAGAAATTTTGTTAGTCGTGTTGTGTCTTTATTTATATAGCAAAAATCTGTATTGCCATCGTATCATTTATATGATTTTCTTCCACTTCCTAGAACCAAACTTTAGTCATTAAGTTAAAAGTAGATGAATACCAAAACGAAGAAAATCAAATAGGAATTAAAAAATATTAGTCATTTGTACCTATCTCAACAAGAAAATAAAATTCACAAATGTAAGCGATATGTGTATGGTACTTCAGCTTTTGTAGGATTTCTTAGTCATATTTCAAATAAAGTCTTATAGTCGTTGGAGCAATATCAAGGAAAAAAAAACAAATGAAATATGTAAGTGATATTGTATAGGACCTCAGCTTCTATAAGATTTCTTGGTAAGATTTTAAATGAAGCCTTTTATTTGGTAGCATAATACTAAGAGAAAAAAGTAACAACAAAATTAATTTATATTAAATTTAAGACATATTCAATAAACAGTTTCAAAACATTATTTTAAAGATTTATCATCATGCATTTCAATCTTGCTTAGAGATCTCATTAAGTAACGATTTTTTTTCAATAATTGTCTAATTTGTAAGAAAAAAAAACATCAAAAATTTCTTTTAAATTGACAATAGATCAAAGAGAGAAAAAGAGATGCTTACTTGTTTTTTATTAGCTTGATGCGACCATCTGACCTTATCGATCGCAAAGAGATAATTTAGCTACCCACAAGAAGTGCAATTTGTAAAAGAATGGATGAAAGAGTAAATTCGGACTTCTGAGAGAATAGTGCAGCAAAAAATAACATCGGATGAACAACTAGATGATATAAAAAGAGAAGAGAAAATGCTTAGCACGGACATGAAAACGTAGAATATAACATTGATAAGCAAGAACAAGATCAACAAGGATACCAAGTGCGAGCACGCACTAAATAATATTTTTCTCCATTTTCTTCTTTTCTTTTGGTGTATGTTTTTTACGTTATTCATCACGTATCGGCTCTTTGTTTTTATCTCGTTTCATATTCAGCATGTGTATAAAATCATTTCATTTTTTGCCTTGTCTGTTAATCTGTTCATTTCATGTCAACCATTATCTTATTGTTATCGTACTGATTTAAAGGTAAGAGACCATTGATCGTTGTAAGTTGAAGTGTTTTATCGACTATCTTTTTGCTGATGTATTTAACAAATCCCAGCCCAACAAACTTCTTTCCCTTCTTGATTATCAACCCACAAATCATCCCTACAATAATCACTACCAGCATACATTCTTGCCAATACCTGTGAAAGAGATACTTACATATTTCATATAATCCTACGTAATTTTTCATATATCTTCATACTGTTCAATATATGCTTTCATTAGAAAAATAATAAAAGATAATCTATCAATTCTTTTCTTTTACTATTACTTATTTTGTATGAAGATTTTGTAAAAAGTAAAAAGACATGAACTTAACTTTCTTACTCATAATAAAGAATAGTAAAAGAAATAAAACGAATAGAGACAATTTCCCTAATAACAACGGGAAAAATCCATCACTCTCGTATTACTTCGATCTCAGTCCATTTACACTCCACTGAAAATATTTTTATATTTCGATAATCCTTGGAATCTCCTCTTTCAAATGGTATGATTACGGCCTTCTACATCGTATTGTGATCAAGATATTAGCGGTTTATGATTGAGAATTCTATTCGTCGTTATTACATGTAGTCTCCTTAATTACGCATATCAACTGGTTCGAAAATTTTTATCGCGTGCACAGTTGATAAAAATTACATCATTGGAAAGAGCGTGAAAAACTGAGTATATAGGATTCGATGCGTTATAGCGTCTTCCGGGAAATTCATTTTTGCCACAGCTCTAAGAAAAGATGCAGCGGACCTAAGGTTTCACTGGCATAATGGGCATATTTTCCGTGTGTCTCCGCGTTTTCGTGGCGCCCTCATCGAGAGATATGCCCATTTGGTGATCCTTTGCGTTTCCGTGGCCTCCTCAGCGAGAGAGATACCCACCGAGTGTTCGCTCGTGTTTCCGTGGCACCCTCATTGAGTGGAAATCAGTTTCCAATTTCCGAAAATTAATACCCAATTTCCTGGAAAACGCTATAACGCATCATATGGAAAAAAATGACTCATTATGTGGTGATATAAAGAAGAGAACTATAAATAACCGGTAGAAGATAACGAAAAGGGCATTAAGTGTATTTATTAAGAGTTAACTGTCCATAAAACTGAACATCTCAAAAACTTTTCTGAGAAAACTGAATCGGGTTGAATGGGTTAAAGTAAATGTAACATTGCACCAGCTTTGTGTTTTGTGATGCTGATTCGGTGGCGAAGTGCATGCAATCCACTTGTAAACCAGTATGCACAAAAGTATTGTGATTCTGAACATCGCTGAATGCTACCTTGACTGTCCTTATGGGCGTTTTACCATCCTTGCCAGTTAATCGAACAACATTGGTCACATCAAGACCGACGGCCTTAAGTCCTTCTGCTATCCGCTCTTCTGTTAATTCAAGATCCACCCGTTTTACGAATGCCAACTTTCTGTGTCCTTGATCCGTTGGATGGACCGAGGAACGAAAACTTTTGCACTAGGTTGACCTTTGTTGCATAAGATTGGTGCCAATTCGTTCAAAAGACGATTGAACGACTGAACATCAATCGCATACAAGATGAAAGAACCTGAACGTGCTTGTTGGATATCGAAAATTTTGATGTTGTTCAGTTCTTTTTTAATGGTATCATTCAGCTCCAACTTCGTTAAGTTAGCTCCCTCTAGTATGAGAGGAGCGATGCTGAAGTTTCGTCGGCTGCCTTTCGTAACCAATGAGCTATTGCCAGCTGGTCCAGTTCTTTGTGTATTTGTTGCTGCTGCGCTAGTTGTTGTTGTCGAATGTCGAGGTTGATTGTCGAGGCTGTGCATGCGCTTCTTCGAACCACCATCATTCCCTCCAGCTTTTGGAAGCATTTCAACAAAGAAACCGGAAGTTCGATGAGTACTTCTTCCAGTTCAGTGAACACCTGACTAATGCTAGAAACACCAACACCAAGAAAACGCCGAAATAAAAGCCCTAGGGCTTTAAAGGTAGTGAAAGTTGGTGTGAAAAAAGAAAATTCTAACCACTCGATAAATGCGACCGATCGCAACCGAGTGTAGACGCCGAATGAACGTGACAGTCGGAGTATCTAGAGATAATTATATTGATGAGAGTAATGAGATGTAATGACGGATTCACTATGGGTCGGCTGGAGCGACGGCTCCATCCAATAGACAAGAGTTTTGTTTTTTATCGGAGGATTATCATGGAATTTAAATGATCAACCCCTACTCAGACGGAAACCTGGATTCACCATTGTTGAGATGTGCATTATTTTTCATGACATATTGTTTTTCATGCTTAAAATCAGCAGGAGAGAAAAAAGAAATATGAACGTATATCAGTTTTTTTTACTGTAATGTACATTTATTGAAAACAGAGCAGAAATGTTCAAAGCAATAGACTTATTCCAGAAAAAATAGTTGATCAACAGGAAATCTTTTTTTTCTTTTTTTTTACATCACGCTCGAATACATACCTTTTAACTCTTTGTTTATGCAGAATAGATCGTGCTTTAATAATTAATTTTATTTTATATTTAATCGTTTTCATGAAAAAGTCATTAAATATACGGAATAATGTAAAAAGACTTTTATCTATAATATGTAATTAATAGAACTATATATACATTATTTCTGACCTGAACTTTTGGTGAGGATGCATTATAATAAAAAAAAAAGAAGCAAACAGTCACTTCTCTCGAGTTCAAAAAGCTCCTCTACAACATTCCGAATATTTCATCTATTTTCTATATTAAATAAAAGAGTAAAAATCAAGATATGTCGACAACCAGCACCTATTCACTTACACTATCAAAAATTGCCTGGAGCATTGCATTGTATGTCGATCGTGTCACTTTCATTTGTGGCATAATTGGTTGTATTGGTAACATAGTTACATTTACTAGTCCAAAGATGCGCCGATCTTCAGTTGTGCTCTACTTATTATGTGTCACAGCATCTCAATTGATGGCTATTCTAATAAGTGTTGGTTTTCGTGTGTTTTATGATCAATCTGGCAGTAATTTGCTAAACGAATCAGTATTATTTTGTAAATTTCGTTATTATTTGTCGGTGACACTACCTGCACTCGTTTCCTTTTACATGGTTTTGGCTACTTTCGATCGAATTTTATCTACATCAGACAATGTTAATTTACGTGCTTGGAGTCAAATTAAAATTGCCAAACGATTGTCAGCTGTTATATTGATAGTTATTGTTGTAATGTCACTACACATATTTATTCTTTATAATATTTATCAGGACCAATGTCAATTTCCACCTGGAAGTAACTATACATATGTTAATGGAGCTTACTTGATTATTGTTGTGATATTATTACCTCATACTCTTATGTTGACTTTTTCTGTTCTTACTTTGATGGCTGTTAGAAAATCACGACAGCGCGTGTTTCCTTCAATTACAGAGAAGCGTATACCCCATCATCGAAGAACTCTCGATTCGAATCTTATTAAAGTATGATTGTATTTATTAATTTCTTTTTAATGTTTTAAAATTTTAGATCATTGTGATAGATGTATTTGTAAGCATATTGCTTTCTTTATTACGTTTTGGTGCGTCTAGTTTTAATTATATTGGCTTTAGTATCATGAAACCAACAGCCGATCAACGTGCTCCACAATCATTCGCATTAGTAGTTGGTGTCTCTTTGTACTTTTTCAATTATGCCACATCTTTCTATACCTCAATTCTCTGGAGTAGATTCTTTCGTAATACATTTTATGAAAGAATATTTTTCTATCGTCATCGTGTTAGACAATTCATTCAAACAAATCTATTCCACTAACTATTATTTAACAAATTGTCAACAATGAATTCTATGAATTAATGAAACTATAAATGTCTTATCTGTCTATTTTCATTCATATATGTAAAACTCGAACATTTGTTTCGAGTATTCAACTATTCAATCGAGTATTATTAAAATCCTAATTAGTGCTAATTAACCTTTGTAGTACCGGCAGGGGTCATTTTTGACCCCCCCTCTAAATCTACGAAAAATGCTAAATATATTTTGTTGTTTCCCAGTTTTGGGCAGTAAGTAGCGGCCTCCATCAAGAGACATATGTTGATGGATCTACAACAAAATGCATTCTTTCGCCATACCACTACGACCTCTCGATAAAGCACTCTATATGTAATATGTATTTTACAGAAAGAAGAAAAAACAAAACTTGTAATGTCTAATAAAATGAGTCATCCCTTGGTCTCAGTCAATGCAAGATTTCAATCTATCGAAAATTTCTTTGGTAAAGATTATGAGGATCGCTTCGATGATCCAAACAGTGGTTCGGAAACGGGAGATGATGAAAGTCAAACATCTGACGATGATGATGAAATTGATTTAGAAAATTTAAAACTAGATGATGATTCTACAAGGAAAAGCTCGTATACTTCCAAGTCTGGAATGATCTGGTCTTCAATTCCTCATCGTTCAACGGAAAAGGATTCGTCTAATGACACTATCCAAAAATCCAGTCTTACAAATATTACTGAAAACATTTCATCTGTTGAAGATGCGTTTATGTGTTTTATACTGCAAGTGATCCTGGAAAAAATTTTGATTTATTCAAATTTGGAGCATGCTCACAAAAACACTTCCAAGGAAGGGATATAAGAAATAACAATCATAGAATTGAAAGCATTCATTGGACTTATATTACTTGCTGGTTTATTACAAAAGTCGAAGACAGATCTGAAATGCTTATGGAGAAGAAGTCCATTAGAATCGTCAATATTCAAAGCCACTATGTCAAGAACTCGTTTTCGTTTTTCCATCAGATTCGATAAGAAAACATCAGATCTCATCAAAATATTGACTCAGAAGTAAAGGGAACATCAAAACAGAACACGGATTATCAAAAAAACGGTTAAAAGAGGCCGGTACTACAAGGGTTAAGATGAAAGTGAGGCTGCAGCTAAAAATAGTTGGAGACTCGATTAAATAGTTGAATCGAAAATATTTTTTTGAGTCGAGTTAAGTTTTCGACGTTTACACCACTGTGTTTGTTTCTTTCGTTCTTTTTTCGTTGTGTCGTATATATGTGGCTCTTTCCTACGGTATCTGTCATACGTGTTTGATCTTTTCTCCTCTTTCTCTCGCTGTGTTATCTTTTCACATGTATTAGAGCAGATATCCTTAATAGCGACAGATGGAGTGTATCAGTGTAGGCAGCTAATTTCTTCATGAAAACATTCAAGAAAAAAAGTGGTTCATATCCCATTTGAAAGAGCAGAATCCAAAGATTATGCATATATAAAAATATTTTATTTTATTTATTCCGTCATTACTTGTAATGATACTTTTTGTTCTACCATCAGAATTCTATTGAGAGGAATTCAATGAATATCCATTGCGCATTGAAAAGAATTTTGAACGTCGATTTCGTCGAGAATACATACCGCCACAAAATCTAACATACACTGTTTCAAAAATAGTCTGACAAATATTATCCTTTTTTTGTATTGTAGCTTTTGCTTTTGTCTGTGCTCAATTTCAATTTAACCTCAAAATACAAAAATAAACAGTTCTTTTAATGTCTGAGCACATTTGTCAATTGGTTGATTAGAAAATAGTAACCGATCAATTCTACAGTGGATTCATTCATATATTTGTAACGACTTAATGAATTTTCCTACATATACTACCGGACGAGGCAGAATAAATGGTTACACTTTGCACCTCAATCTTCAATTACTTTATATGTCGTATTAACAATACAAGATATATTATAAGATGTAGCGTACAAAGTTGTACCATTTAGAAAGAACGCCTTATTCCATATATGCATCTTTTGTTTTCAAAGCTGATAAAATTCGAAGCGACCAATTTTCGAATACTCTGTACAAACATATCGTATTTCTTGAAATCTCGCATTCGCTTGGCATTTTGTTTCGAATAGTAGAAGAGCTCCAGCATAACATCGACAGCCTTAAAAGAGCATTAATAAGGAGATATACAGGCACATCACCATGCACTTCATATCATTTCTATCTTAATATCGGTGAGAGTAAGTTGAACTAGAGACTCTCCGCAAAATCCATTGAATATCCACACGAAGCAACATATATACTATATACAGATATGAATTGCTTTACATGACAATTTCAATCGATTTACAAAGTCTTTGTAATGGCTTCTTTTTTATAATGATACTTTCACATAAGTATGATTTATTTGTTTTCAGGCGGGGTGTGGCAACAATTTACCTTCTCATTTTTAAAAAAGATTCAGATAAGGGTGGGATACCCATAGATCCTCAAGTGCTATATGAGTGAGGTATCCATAGGTTACTAAGTACTATATGAACGAGACACCCATAAGTCGACAAGTGCTATTCATTGGTGGTACCCATAGGTCCTCGAATGCTGTTCTCTGAGGGTATAATCCGTAGATCCTCCCGCACTATCATATGGAATTACCTATAGGTCCTCAAGTGCTATCATATTCTCTCGACTGAAGAGGGGGGGGGGGCGTTATATGAAAAAAATACGTTGGTTTGTCGGTTTGTATCAGGACCAAAGGCAAGGGGAAACAGCGTACTTTTGCACTTGAAGTAACTTTGAGCCACTTTACGATACTTTACGACACTTTGCGATACTTCACGATACTTTATGATACTTTGTGCTACTTTTCGCTACTTCGAGCCACTTTGAACTACTTTAAGCCTTTTTCAGTTACTTCAAACCGCTTCACAATTTATTAACATAACTGCAGATACACATTTTATATATCACAACCAAAGATCGTTTTGTTTTTGCTAAATACTTAGGTCATACCAAAAGTAGTGGCGACCTCATTTTAATTGCTTATAATCTGATCAAGAAAAATTAATTTTTTTTGATCAGATTATAAGTATTTAAGGAGGTCCCCCTTTTCGTCGTTTCTCAAGAATGGTTTGATCAAACTTTCTGAAATTTTCAGGGTAAATAGTTCTCGATGAGTAGAGAAAAAGTTGGCAGACCTCGTCTCTAAGGACCTCTGGAGACCCCAAGGTTCAAAAGTGGCCTAAAGTTCCCCTCCCCCTGCAAATCCACAGATTTCATTATTTGAAGCTGAAATTTTTACTGCAGGTAGAAGAACCTAATTGTGGGATCTATTTTTTTTTTGTTGAAAAAATCCTAATACTTCAGGCAGGAGAACCAAAATACTGAAAATCTCGTCAAAAACTTAATTATTCAAGATGCTACAACTTTTGTGAAGTCTGCCAAAATTGATTGGTAAAAAATATCGACAAAAAAAAGTAGGTTTCCCAAATCAGTTGGAGTATTACCAAAAACATTTTCAGTCCAATCGGACTCAAAGTCGCCGAGAAAAAGGGGGATTACTGGTTTTTCACGCCAAAAACAGGACTTTGAGAAATATGCAAAATTATGAAGTATCATAGAAACATTTTTTGATTTTTCGTTTATAATTTTTTTAGGTTGAACCATTGACGGTAGTGTTTTCTCTGGCATATCGAGAGCTATTCTAGAGCAATATTTGACCAACCGAAAAATAAAAAAAAGGTTTTCCACTTGAAACACGTACATTTTTTCCAGATATGCTTTTTCAGATACTTTTTGACTTGAGATAGTTATAAATTTTATAGCATGGCTAGAGGACATCTAGATACACCATTAAAAGTAAAAATCAAAAAAAAATTTTCAGTCCGGGAAAGTAGGGTCCCCTTAAGATGGAGTAGCCATTGCTTTTAGTATGACCTAAGTAATTATACAAAGTTAGATCACTGTTGGACAAAGACCAATATCAATCCCAAAGACCGTCATAATTACAGTTCATGCATTAAATTAATATCGGACGACGTAATAAACCGTCTTAATACTAGTGTGGACACAAATGAAACAGTTGTTTATTTAACATTACTAAAAATGAGCGTAAAAGCCTATATCGATAAACCAGTAAGTATTAGTGAACGTAAGTTTATTTTTACACTTTAAAACGACAATAATTCATACTGATTAATCCTTAACAAGTGACCATTATCGAACACTATAACGAAATTACCGAGTGATCGGTTATCTCATGTCATGGAGCAAAAAGCTAATGTTGATTAATAAAATAACTGCTTCCCTTTTTGTCTTTAAATAGTGACTTTTCTATTAAATAGATAAAGCAATCGTTCATATTTTTCCAATGTGATTTAATTTTGTTTTGTACATTTCCACATCTTTCACGATGCTTTGCAATACTTTGATGTACTTTGTCTTACTTTGACGAATTTCACACTAATTTGTGGAGACTTTACATTATTTTGCGGAACTTTGAGCCACTTTGTGAATACTTCACGTTACTTTGAGGAACTTCGGACTACTTTGTGAGTACTTCACGGGAATTCAACATATTCTGACTTACTTTTACGCACTTCAGTGTACTTCGAGCTACTTTTATATACTTTAAACTACTTTGGTACTTTACTGTACTTTATCCCTTAAAGTACGCTGTTTCCCCCTTGGATATGATAAATATTCTTTAGCGAGTCTTTTAGGACCTTTGTTAAGATTTTTGAAACATCTCTAAAGTTATCTAGAACTTTTACAAAAGACTTTTTGGCTTGATGGCACTTGTAGAAGAGTTTTGAATGCATTACGTGACATCATTTAGGGATCACCCTAAAACTTCTCTGATAGTACCAAGGTACTATGCTAGGATTTCTACGATGATATCTAGGAACTATCCTACACTGTAAAAAAAATAGGAGCCCTGCTGAACCCTCCAAAAA
>JAJEKB010021159.1:324904-353726 GCA_022393335.1 Macrotrachela quadricornifera
TTTTTGGAGGGTTCAGCAGGGCTCCTATTTTTTTTACAGTGTAGGATTACTACGAGGGTAGTTCCATGGGTAGTCAACCACAAAAAACACAAGGTCTTCAAAATTTTTTTTTTCATAATAGGTTTTGTGGAGCCTTCTTTGGTGATCATTTTGGTGAAAAAATTTTTCTCAAGCGGTCCATTTTTTCTTATGTTATTGCCAAAATCATGCTAATATCTGTTGCGAATTTGATATCGTGATTTTTCAGTATTTTGGCTCTAGCGTCTTCAAAAATCGAGATATTTCAAAATTTTTTAATCAAAATGATCAGCTCGAAGAGCTCTACAAGATAAGTTATGTTAAAATTTTTTTTTGTGTTCATTCATTGTCCAATCACCAATGTTCAATCGAAAAAGTTCAATCATACTGTTCAAAATGGCTACATTCTGAAGAAGTGAGTAATAGTGGATTTTTTAGAGCAGACTTCGCTCTACAAAACCCTGTATTTGGTTGCCTATTTAAATTCAAAATGACGGAGAAAAACGCGAAACAATATTATATACTATAATAAGCATAGAAATATATCAGTTTTTATGGTAAAATAGCTTTGAAATTTAATCTCTGCTAATTGAACATGATATGAAACATTGATTTAAGTAAGAACATATAATTTTTGAGAATTAGAACATTCCTTGGTGTCAACTGGGGTAGGTTACATGCGGTCTTCATATATGAAGACTATATGAGACACACTGAACGTGGCGCCGTGGATGTGCATATTGATTTGATTCCAACGATGAGAAAAACATATTGTAGAGGAGCTGTAATAGAGATAATTCATATACAAGTAGTTAATCTATGAATAGATTAGTCATTTCATTTATTGTTTACACTAAAACATTTTGTCGTGCAAAACTAAAGATCACGAGACTGCTGAACATTGTTAAGTGGCGACATCATATATGCACCATCTCTTTCTCTTTCTCTTTTCTTGTACCATTGTTGTAATGCCATTATATATGTACACTACTCCAGAGAAGTCTTCGATCCTTAGATGCTTTTTCAGACAATAGGAGTAATCAGAAGATTTCATATATTATGAAAGCGTAATTCACGTTCTGATCATCAATACATAATAAAGTCACCTTTATTCACAGTAACATCAGAAACACAATTTTTCATACTATGTACCAAATTCACTGCTGGATTTGCTGGAAAGATTTTCCATTCTTTCTTAACCGCTTGAACTAATGACTCGTACGTTCGAAAGCTTTTTATTGCTAAATTCATTTTGAAAAGTTTCCATATGTTTTCGATAGGATTTAAATCAGGTGACATCGATGGCCACTGGATTTGCTGGATTCCATACATTGATCTCCATTGTTTAGTCAGTTTGGTGATGTGTTTTGGATCGTTGTCTTCCTGTAATTTCCATTCAGCTAATTTTCGTCCGAATTGGCCTCAGTCGTTGGCAAGAGACAATTCCTATAATTTCGCACAGTAACTCAGCACTGAGATTTTCTCAAAAGCAATGGGTGCGACTAAGGCCACTGCTTGTAAAACACTCTCAAATGTTCACCTTCACTGGATTCTTCACTGTTCGAACCACTGTCTTCTTCATTTCTAAATTCAAAACATATCATCTCGTTTGATTCAGTCGCGCCGTAGGCTCATCAGAGAAAATAATTCAATCCCAATCCATTTCACGGGCAGTTTGAGCCCAGAGAAGACGGTCTTCCCGATGCTTCTCTGTCAAATGTAGTTTTGACCTTAGTAGCTTGAAGTTTGCTCTAACTTCTTTTAATCGACGCTAAATTGTCTCTTGACTAACTTGGTTGTTTTTTCGCTTCAAAACACTCTGTATGTCATGTGTTGTGGCAATGTCGTCTCTGTTGACAAGATCATTAATCTGTTGATCCACTTCGGCTGTTATCACACGTGGTTGTCCAGAACGCTTCAAGTCATTCAGATCCTTAGATTCTTTCCATCGACTGAGCGGATATTGCACGATGCTCTTCGCACATTCAACCGTTTTGGCAACAGCCTTCACCCTTAGTTGAGGTTCCATCAGATGACGTGATAAGAAGACGATTTCATATCGTTTATCGATTGGAATTGTCGCATCACAGTATTGACATAAGCAATGATATTTAAAGTTACAAACACACTATCTGAGCAGGAGACTACGTCAACTGCTTATATATAGTTACAAACCAAATGTTCAAGAAAGTTCTAGAATTTTCGAAGGAGTCGGAGATTTATGTGGAGTAGTGTATCTTACCATCAGGTACAACTTTTTCTTATGCCGAAAAATTCTTTAACTTTACGAAGAAAATCAATGAAGAAGCTGTTAAATCGAAAGGTGCAGGTGAACCACTAATTAATGCTTATTTTCTCGATAGTACCACCATCGATAATACAACTAAAACCTTGCTTTCTGATCGATTTCAACAGCTAAATGGTAAGAAATATAGTTTTTGGATACGACGTAGAAAAATTTTCTTTCTAGAACGAATCAAAGATATTCGACAGTTTCATCAATTCGATTCTAAAGATCAATTTATTATTTTCTCTCGAAAAACATCCAACTCGTTGATTGTCAAAGAGTTCACTCTCCGAACAGATACAACTGATGAAAAAAAACGCATTTCTCTGAGAAAACAAAACAATAAAAAATATCTCAATTAATCAAATTTTGATTTTTAAACACGGTGATAGGCAACATCTTGCTAAAGTAATAGATACTAGAGAATTAGAGAAGAAAGTAATAGCTCAGTGTTATGAACCTTCTCTCTCTCTGTCATCATTTATAGGGTACTTCAACAAAGTGAAGCACAATACGAATATTCCATGCAAAAAAATAACTGCCCCTTTCATTCATCCACCAGTATTTTGCAGACGAAATCAGTTATCACTGTCGCAAGAACAATTTATCGATCTTCAGAAGTTTTATAAATAAAGATCTGATCATTATCGAGTCATATAACAAACATCGCTAATGAACGTGAAATTCAGAAAAACACGAGTTCATTGGCTTTTTCTTTTTGGATTTAAAAAATTTGCTTATGGAAATATGTCTATTCGCTCCCGTAGGTCCATAAATGGTACATAGTACATGTCGAGAAATATTTCAATTCTCAAAAATTATATGTTCTTACTTAAATCAATGTTTCATATCATGTTCAATTAGCAGAGATTAAATTTCAAAGCTATTTTACCATAAAAACTGATATATTTCTATGCTTATTATAGTATATAATATTGTTTCGCGTTTTTCTCCGTCATTTTGAATTTAAATAGGCAACCAAATACAGGGTTTTGTAGAGCGAAGTCTGCTCTACAAAACCCACTATGACTCACCTCTTCGGAATGTAGCCATTTTGAACACTATGATTGAACTTTTTCGATTGCACATCAGCGATTGAACAATGGATGAACATTAACCTATAGTGGAAAAAAATCTAGTTGGGGTTCTGTTCGATCACTCGGGCTGCAACTCATACCTATACTATACAATCAACAACAGCAATGGATGGATCTGTTCTTAATCCATTATATATATATGTGTTTAAAAGTGCCATCAGGACGTATTGATTATAATCTGCCAAAGAGCTTGTTCCATGCAAAAAATATTGTATTTACTTGTTCTAAAACTGGCAAATGAACATCGTCACTAGTCATTTATTGGGTTAATCAATGTTTAACTCCAAATCTACGATTCAGAACGTTGTTACTTGTCGATAGTTTACCACATCAGTTTCATCCCAAAGTTTATGAAGGTTTAAAACATTTTGAATATAGAGTAATTTCACCAAAAACTACCTCAATAATTCAATCTCTTCATGTGTATTACAACCATCAACACAAGAAAATTGTATGTTGTATATATGATCACATACGATTAGACGAAATAAATATTAATTTATTTGAACGTAATAATCTGATCAAGTTGCAATCATTAATACATGCACAAATATGGTCAAAAGCTTTTCAATCTATGATAAAATATGTCTGGTTCAAAAGCGGGTTTTTGAAACATGATCCAGGTCCATTTCAGAATGCGAAACTAACCAATAATATTGTGCTTTTCTACAATAAGTAACCATGTGCAAGATCAGTTTAAAAAGTGCTCGCGAAAACATTCTTTTATTTAGATGTTAAAAAGAAATTTTAAATAGAAAATGCAGTAATATCATTTTCACAGAAACTTGCTGTACTTGTTTCTCTGCAAAAAAGCACCATGAGGATGAATTCTTTTAGGGGTTTTATCTACACTTTGAACCCTACCTGTGAGCAAAATATGAGCTCAAACTGAGTGTATCAGTTGGTGAGGATTCCTCGTGAGTCCGTAATCACTCTGCTTTAATAAACAATTTGCAAGAAATCATTTGACACAGGTTAAACTTTAACACTACTGATTAATTTTAAATGGATAAAGAACATTTTCGGTTTTATATTAAAACGCGTACCCAACTTAATATTCCAACAAAAGATATTCATAATGAACTGTGTTCTGTCCATGATGATCAAGCTCCTTCGTTCAGAACAGTTAAACGGTAGAATAAATGGTTTCATGAAGGACGGGAAGAAATTGAAGATAAAGTATGACCTGGCAGACCTATTACCGAAACAACAGCTGAAAATATTGAACAAGTTCGACTTCTGATTGATGATGATCCTTATATGACAATAGAAGAAATACACGAACAAACTGGTCTAAGCCACAGCACTACACAGCAATCCGACTATTTGGAGCTTACAAAGATTATTGTCCGTTATATTCTCAAGCATCTAACTGATTTCCAGCGCGCTGAACGAGTTCAGATATGCAAAGAAAACTTAGAAAAATTTGAAAACAAGATGTGGTGCTTATGTGATATGGTGACTGGTAATGAGTCGTGGTTTTATCACACACAAACTGGTAGCAAAAGGAGATTCTCCACCAACAGTAGTTCGATCCGATAAGTTTGCTCCAAAAACCTTATTTTGCATTTTTTTAAAGTCAACTAGTCCCGTTCTTGTTCATCGTATTGAACGCGGACCAAACTGTCGATCATTAGTATTATATCTATAACTGTTTAAAACCTCTCGTCAATGAAATCAAGCACCAAAGGCTTTCATTCGACACACATGGTACTAAACTAGACCATGAGAATGGAAAACCCCATGTTCATAAAACTGTCTTCGATTACCTTGAATCAAAAGATGTCACAACAATACTACATTCATTCAACTCTCCAGATCTTGTACTATGTGATTTTTGGTTATTCGATTTAATCAAACAAAATATAGATGATCAAAATGATGCCGACTCATTGCATGATGTTGTAACTCCATTCATGTATTCTTCGAATAGAGAAGAGCATTAAAAAAAAGTTTGATAAATGGATACAGCGAATGCAATTGTGTGCGGACAATGGCGGAGATTATTTTGAATATTTGATGAAATAAAAATTTGTTGAACTTGATTCCTATGTCTTTTCTTTTACGTCCCACCTATTTTCCAGTAAGGAAAATGTTTATTTCTCATTAAGCTGTTATCAACTATAAAGTAATAGATGGTTCCAGCTGCGGTTGCATGCATCTCTTTTCTCTGTTTCTTTCTGTCATACAGATGCTTCTCAGATTTTCTTTTTTCTTTCTTCTCTATAGGCTGACGCCATGATCACTTCCTCTCTTATCTTGATACATTATCATAGGACTTGTATGTAATCATATTGAACCAAATACAATAAATCGACGAAAGAACCATTTTTTAATTGAAAAATAATTACGGCCCCAAAGGGTTAAAGTGCGATTACTTTAATTTTATAGTAAAGTAAAAATATCACTCGTACTGGTTATATTTCGGTTCATTTCAATAGAACTGATCTAAAAATTCAGCTCACTCAAAGGAACTATTCATAATACTCAGTTCATTTGAATGGAGCTGGTCTATTAGTTCAGTTCGTAAAGCTGAGCTTTTTGAGAACTGATCAGCTCTGTACTAGCTCACATAGTAAAGTCAGTTCTCTGGATGAGGATTTAAGTAGAATGCACCTTGAATCTGACAGTTCTGACGAAGAAGTTACTGATAACAAGAAAAATACACGGAAGGCAAAGTGATTATTCTACAGTCTCGTGAAAGTCTTGCCCAGTCTTTACTGCTTGGCATGCCATCCGAGAAATTAAAACTTGGTCCAAGACAACAATCAGTAAGTCATTCGAAGCGCAAACTCGTTGATCTAATGCTCGAAGTAAAAGAAGGATCTATGCGCAATGTCGGCAGATCATGCACTGGCTGCTTTGCGAAGAAACGAGTCCAACAATCAAGAGAAACCAGCCGTGTGGCAGCAAAGAAAGTAAAAACTTTCTCTTTTCACTGTATAAAATTATTTTCTCTTGAATGTTTTAATGATAAGAATGACGCTATGGCGTAAAGAACTCAAATAAAGTACTGAAGGCAGCACAATTGACTCCTTCTATCTAGCCTCCTACTTACGAAAATAGCAAAAGAAAATGCTTCTCTATACAGTTTCTCGTTAAACTATAGCGTAGCCCACCGATGGACTACATCGGATCGAATGCGTTCACGGAGATTACGTGATTATAAACACACTGATTCACTTTATAATGTTCTGTGAGATTGAGGCGAATGCAAAAGCATTTGTTGTTAAAGCATATTCAAGAAAATAAAGTGAGGACAACTTGATAAGATCCGAACGCAGCTATAATTTGGATCTTTAGAAGAGGGGAGCAAAATTCGAAGTAAATTCAGAGCATCCCTAATTTGAAGGACACGAAAGTATTAATGTGGTGAGACATCATAATCAATCTATTAACTATCTTATAGCATGTAAAGATTTTTATTACATAGATACTGATGATGAAACACCTATGTGGAAAACGCCAACTCAAAATCCTCATAGAATACTTATATGTAAGTGAAGCATTCAAAACTTTAAAGTATAATGTCTATCATGCTATTTTTTGTGTTTATCTTTGCTAGTTCTTGATGAATTAACCTTTAGAAGAGGTGAAGTTAGTCCCAAATGATAGTTTTTTAAAGAAAATAGACAGTTTTTTTTAACGGAACGTAGTCGTAGCCATATGGTTTCTGATCTTCTTGTTCAATATCCTAGTGCACCAATTTTTGAACCTAGCAAAAATGATTGGAAACATGCCGTCACGAAATATAAATCATTAAATGCCGATTGTAATGTTAATTATGAGTATCGAACAGCAACAGCTAGTATTAATGTTGGAACAGATGCTTATTTTGATAATAATACAATTCTGAAGTCGTTTGGAAGGTCATTTCAAATGCTAAAGTTCAAGCAAGAATACAAGGATAATCAAATCGAAATTAGAGTAGACAATGCAAGAACCCTCACTACCAAAGCTTATTCATTACAAGACTTTGCTAAAGTCACTGTCATTCGATATCTGGTTGAACAAATTGAACATGTCGGCCAAATGGCAAAACACAGATTATCGATTGTTATTTTAAAGAGAGAAACAATAAAGATAGATCAAAAGGTTTAATTAAACTATGTAAAGCTTTAGGGGTACAATTACCAGCCAAAACTAACTTAAATGAAATTATCGAAATGCTTTCAAGACACCAAGCTTTTCAAAACGGGAGTGAAAATTATTTTAGTTATTCTTACGACATTCTATCTCTAGTCGTTTATTTTGTCATTCAGGCTAAAAAACTTGAAATGTTGGCAATCAAATATAACATCAAAATTATATACTGTCCTAAATATCATTGAACTAAATGCAATCGAAAGGCTTTTGTTCGATTGCGCACTGATCAAAACTTTGAAAAAATGTTAAAACTAAATAGTATCAAATTCACGTAAACATTTTGTCAAACAAAAAACTGCTTTAAAATTATTTCGGCAGTTATGGCATTCGATCGAAGAATATTCTCAAGGCCAAACATATGCTGACTTATTAAAACTATTTTTCAGTCAACTTTGCAAACAATCACTCCAAACCCATCGCAGAATATTAAATAAAAACTTAAACTAACATTAATAAACGCATTTCTAAAATATCTTGATACTTTCATGCTGCATGTTCTTATTCAAATTATATATCAAAGCATGAATGAAATGACTAGTCTGTCCATTAAATATCATTACTATCAATTAATATTAAAAAAATTAGATTTTTTCAGTAAAAGATTTTCCATAAACCCTCTAAAGAACTCATACAAACTTCGAAACTATGTTCATTGGATTCTTCATCAGTTTTTATTTGTGTTAGTAAACTTTTATTTTAGATGAGAAACAAACATGTTGTGCAAAAACGATTTGCCCGTTTCCAGTATGATACAGTAACATACAGTAAAAATGTCTTTTTTCGGTGATGAGAAGAAACGAAAAGGAGACAAAAGGATGTATAATTTTGTAGTCAGTGGTATGGGGAACAGAATGAGATAAAATAATCGTGTTCATCGCTTATGTGAAAAAACTAGATAGGTGTACAAAATCAACCTATACGCATCATACTTGACACAATTTAAAGCGCCATCATCAGTAGAATTTTATGTCTGGAATCTATTTAACAAGTTTTCTAGACTCAGTTTTTTGCTGTTGAAACTGAAAAAATATTTTCGGAAGTTAAAAAAAAGAAGTGGAAAACTTTGCACATTCCTGGGATGAATGGCTGCTTTTGATGAAAATAGTACTTTTCGAGTATTTCGGATTTTTGGACCCGAAGAAAGTCTCTGTTGAGAATAAGGATATGATATTCGTGATCAGTAGCTCGAGTTCTATCAAATGATGTGTAAAAAAAGCCAAAAAAGAATTTCTTTTATATGAATTTTGCTTTGCTGGTACCTTACATTAATAAACAATAAAATATGTCAAACATTTTTTTCTTTTTCATGATAAATATTATAAAATTATTTTTTTATTTAACAATATTATATAGATTTTTCATTGATGAAAGTAAGATAACATATCCATGACTTTTCTCATTTCCATTATGAATAATCATGTCTATTAAAAAATATTAATCCTTTTTACATACGATCTTTCATGTTTAATTACATATGTCTTTGAAAAATAAATGCAAAAATAAATATAACAGATGGAAATTCTTAGTAATTTCAATGAAATATTTATATATGATATCATATAATATAAATTCTAGAAAATAAAATTCTTTTTATATAGTTGAGAAAAAAAGAATAAAATAAAATATTACAAGAGAAAGAAACACAAAAACTAACTTCTTTTTTTCTCATTTATTTATAGATTCAATCGACTAAGTTATCATTACAACAAGTGTATGTATCTCATTAATTTATAATATAATATAGAAAGTTGAATTTTATTTAGAAATTCACTTATTGGAAAGAAAAAATTATTATGGATATTTCTTTCTATAATTATTATTATTATAATTATAGGAACGATTTTTATTTTAACAACTGTTGTTTTTAAAAAAACGAAAGATAAATCAACAGCAACAGCAATAATAACAACAGAAGCAACAACAATAACGACAACAATGAAAACATCATCAAAAGGTAAATTATCCTACACTCTAAAACAAGATTTTTTGAAACAATCCATTAGTAATATGAGAAATTTTTGATCATTAATTCTCTATTGATAGTTTTGAAAGTGAATAAGATAATTTGATATTTATTATAAATATTAAGAATGAGATTCAATAAAACAGAACATATACTAAGTGTAATATGTAAATCTTTTATTAAAATAAAATATTTTTCTTATTAGATCAATGTATTCAACTATATACTCGTCTTAATAAACATGAAGACTTTAATTGGTTACAATCAATGAAAATAGGTGATATGAATTCTGACAGTAAAATGGACATTGTTCTTCCAGGAAGCCAATTAGACAAAAGTATAGACATTTTTTATAACAATGGAAATGGAACATTTACTGTTCAAACTATCTTTACTTTGTCGATGGTTATTCCGATGTTTATGAATATATCTGATATCAATAATGATGGAAAAATCGATATTATTGTCTTAGATGGTGGATCAAATAAACTCATTATTTTATTAAATGATGATAATGGTGATTTTATTGAACATACATATGGTCTCGTTGGTCGTTACAATGCTTATATGGTTATTGCTGATGTTAACAATGATAATTATTCAGACATTATTTTCATAATTAATGACCCATCAGATCTGATTGTTTTTCTCAATACTGGTAATGGGACATTCGTTGAACAACCGACTCATCCCTTCAATAATTATATATCATTTCTAACAGTAGCCGATGTGAACCATGACGATTATATTGATTTAATTGTAATATTTTTCTCCTAGAATGATATTGGCATTTGTTTAAATATTGGCAACAGAACTTTCACTGATTGCAACACGTTTTACACTGGACAACACACAGATAAGGTGATAGTAGCTGATCTTAATCATAATGGTAATATTGATTTAATTGTCAGTCTTTTGTTGGTAGATGAAATTGGCATTTTTTTTAATATTCACAATGGAACTTCTACTGATTACAAGACCTTTCATATTGAAGGCATGCCATACATAATGGAAGTAGTTGATATTAATGATGATGATAAACTTGATATTATTGTCACACATCGGTCCCAGAATCTATTAGTATTTTTTTCAACGATGGTACTGGTATGTTTAATATGTCAAAAAGTTTTCGAAATAATCAAATAATCAAATCAGTAGCATTTGCTGATGTCAATGGTGACAACAAACTTGATATTGTTGTCGGTGACAATGGAATTAATGGATGTGGAAGTGTTGTTATTTTTCTTAATACTGATACTAGCAATTTTGCTGATAAAATTACATATTTAACTGATTATGGTAGCAAATCCATCATATCAGTTGACATAAATGGTGACAACGAACTTGATTTTATTGTTCTACATGAACGTAGTATTGGTATTTTATACACTAATTGTTCATATAAACATTAACATTTTCATAAATTCTTCAAAATTATTTTATCTCTATATTTGCTTATTGTTTATTTTATGTTGTATTGTGTTACTCTACATATAAAAGCAATATAACTTCTTATAATAAAAACTAAAAAGATTCTCTATGAATAGGAGGAAACATTAAATTATTTCATAATCATCTTTAATAAAATACATAGATCGGTCTAAAAGTTCTGGCAATGATATTAGCAATTTTATGAACTAATTTATATTAAAGAGGTCTTATGTATGAATAAATAGTGGAATATCTTGTCTATTATGATATATCTCCCTAGCAAAAAAATAGTTGGAGACAGTATTTTCAACATGTTATTTCCATAAGTGAACATTTTTGAATAACTAACTATGTATTTGGATAGCACTTGAAATTCTTTACAATCCTGCCTCCTCTTCTCACCGAAAAAAAAAGTTAAATTTTTTCATAAATTTCGAAATTGTGATAAATGCATAGGTAGATAGTTCGTCTTCAGATCCTTCAGAAATAATATGTTTTTTGTTAACACCTTCTTACAAACTATGCTTATTTCTAAAAAAATGAATAATTTTTTTTCTTTTTTCTCGATTTATAACTTTTTAATGTTTTATTAAAGATATCTTGGTTAAGTGTCTTTCAATATAATTAAATATCTTTTTTGTTTTTCAAAAATTGAATTTATATATTATATAAAATACATTCTTTCTTTCAAATAATGAAATAACAGACAAAAAATCCTAAATGAATCTATCTGTTAGCGAAATGCAAAAATTTCAACTGAAAATTCTAAATCATTTTCAATTGACAAAACCTTAAGGTTTATTCACATGATTATATGAGATTAAGAATTAAAAAATACATATTTTTCCGAATAATTAAATGTATTTTAATTCAGAATGGATTGATACTGATAATATGACAAATGCTTGAATTGCCCATACAGCATCTGTATTAGCAAATGGTAAAGTACTTAAGATGCACGTAAAGCAAGCTTAAAGTAAAATTTTTTTTTTTTGATGTTTTATATACCATTCGATAGAGAATTTCATGGCGGGCAAGGATATATGTTTCTGGAAGTTTTTACAAGCTTTCATTCATTCGAAAAATTAAAAAAACCCAACGAATGTGACAAACTCAATTTTCCGCTTTTTTTCAGTAAATTGCAGTTTTCAAATTTTTCTGTCAACTCAGATTATTCTCATTGACATATTCTTGTTCAGCTTTGAAAACTGAATCAGAAAATTGGTCAAATACCATTTTAGACCAAAGCGGGTATTTGCCAAACTCGTCGAAATCCAAGTCACCAAAATCTTGCCAAAAACCTAACACCGATTTTTCCCTGGGTACTAGAATCAATATTTTCACATCATTCGATTCGTTAGATGATTCTCTTCAAAGTTATACGTGCAGTTCTTTGAAATTTTTTGTCTTCAACAAGAAAAGCCTTTTTTTCTGAGACAGAGTCGAGAAAGTCTGAATTCTGCCCGTAAATCACGATTTTATCCACCAAAACTCAGTTATTATGTAATATAAATACCATATTCGGAATCAACATCGAAAACAGAGTCAAATGACCTTGGAATCAACTGTTTCCGAACATTTTCATTTTTCCGTGAAAATCTTGGGCAATTTTTGGAATGAAAATTCGGAAAAAATGAAACTGTTCAGAAACAGTTGATTCCAAGGTCATTCGACTCTGTTTTCGATGTTGATTCCGAATATGGTATTTATATTACATAATAACTGAGTTTTGGTGGATAAAATCGTGATTTACGGGCAGAATTCAGACTTTCTCGACTCTGTCTCAGAAAAAAAGGCTTTTCTTGTTGAAGACAAAAAATTTCAAAGAACTGCACGTATAACTTTGAAGAGAATCATCTAACGAATCGAATGATGTGAAAATATTGATTCTAGTACCCAGGGAAAAATCGGTGTTAGGTTTTTGGCAAGATTTTGGTGACTTGGATTTCGACGAGTTTGGCAAATACCCGCTTTGGTCTAAAATGGTATTTGACCAATTTTCTGATTCAGTTTTCAAAGCTGAACAAGAATATGTCAATGAGAATAATCTGAGTTGACAGAAAAATTTGAAAACTGCAATTTACTGAAAAAAAGCGGAAAATTGAGTTTGTCACATTCGTTGGGTTTTTTTAATTTTTCGAATGAATGAAAGCTTGTAAAAACTTCCAGAAACATATATCCTTGCCCGCCATGAAATTCTCTATCGAATGGTATATAAAACATCAAAAAAAAAAAATTTTACTTTAAGCTTGCTTTACGTGCATCTTATTACTCGTAGATATATTGGAACTGTTGTTTTTAATACTGCTGAATTATATGATCCAGTAACAGGAATATGGACATATACTGGAAATATAAGTGAAGCACGATATTTTCATCGAGCATCAATATTAACTAATAGAAAAATCGTAGTTGCTAGTAGTACTAATGATTATGCTTATGTTCAAATTGTTTTGAAAAGTGCTGAACTATGCAAATATTATTTAGTCAATGTATCTCTGAAAATTTATTTTATATGAAAAAATGAATTATTTCTTTGTATATTTTGATATTTAAAGTATCCCTATTGTAAGAAATGTAAACAACTATTTACTATTTGATTTTGTCTAGAGTTCTCATGATATATTTACATAAACATGAATCAAACTTCTATTTTCACGAATACAAAAGTCAATTTTGCATTATGAATTAGTTCGTAACAGAGATGTTCACAAAACACAATAACCCCACCCTGCTCTGAGCAGGGCAAGGTGAGATCTTTATACCCTGCAACTTCAAATATCAAATTTTGAGACTTATCTCCAGAAAACGTTTTTAAGTCGTTCAAATTCAAAAATTGAAAATATATTACGGATGATGGTACCATCTGATGTGTACTATCTTCCTCTATGGAAGATATAACAATAAATAAAATAACAATCGAAAAGTTCTATTCAGATTTCTTATTCCTGTAGTTTTCCATATTAAAAAAAAGAACTTATGTATTCAACAACATTTGATTCTGATTGTGATGAAGAAATACATGTATTGTCTACTGTTGATCATAATAGCACATGGACTATATCTTTAACTAGTCCTCTCAATGACTTATCATCATCTTCAAATTTGTATATTCCGGAGCAATTAAATCGGTTTTTATTAAAAGAGAAGATCGAAATTTTCATGTTGAAAATAATGATTCAAGAAAATTATTACCTCCATGTAGGGGTTCATTTGGATATGTAGCTGTTAAAAATAAAAACAAAGAATATCAACGTATTAACGGATTCATTGGTTGCATTAAATGTTTTCATACGTTTCGTTATGGTTCTTCCAATAGTACAAGACATTTTGTGGAAGATGCTAATTGATATTTTTCGTTAATTTCTTCAGATTTTGATACAAGTGGTGAATTTGATTCAAAATTAGTGCAATGTAAATTAAATTAAGTTGCTTTTCGAACAAAAAGTAAATTAACAGTAAAAAATAAAAAAAGAATTAAAAGAACTTTGTACAAAATGGATTTGTACTGGTCAAAGATCGTTTACTATAGTTGAAGACTATGGTTTTGAATATTTAGCTAGTATATTCATAAAGATAGGTAAAAAAATTGCTCCCAAAAACATTTATAGATTTTCCAAAATAATTTTTGTAAGTTTTCAATATGGTTTTGTTGATGATAAAGAACTTCCACCTGTTCGACGAACACTTTCTCGTGCGGTTGATGATTTAGCAGATAAATCTCGAGTTGTTTTAAAGTAGAATTATCTGAACCATTAGGTGTCGAAGCAGTTATGTTTGCATCAGACTTTTGGATGAGTAAATACAGCGAACAATCATTTTTAGGACCTACTTTCATCTGCTTTTATCGTAACATAAGAGCATCAAATCTGCTAGTTTATAGAGACAAGCTATTCATAACTGTATCCTAGAATAGGAATGACGAAAAAATCTGAAACAGTCACAGTAAACTATTTTCATTGAAGTCTATTTCTATCCAAAGTTTCAAGTCGAAATTCAAAAATCAGTTTTTCTGGTGTCTATGAGAGGGACCACAACATTTATTTAAAAAAATACTGTAAAAGTGCAATATCTCCGTAGGAATAAGCTAGCGGTCGGCGCTTTTTTCATGGTATTCATAACTCATTTGAATCTACATAACGTACATAGTCTCGGATCAAAAGCGATTGGACAGTTGGGACCCTTTCCTCATTAGATGTCTAGATTCTGGAATACATTGCTTTATTTTTTTTTTGTATTATAGTTAGTACCTTGACATAAAACACAATCTGGAGAAAAAATAAATTGCAGAGTAGTTACATCAGTGTGCACTTCTCACGTTCTATGTAAGTTAGTTCGAGTTTGATCGATAGATCAGTACCAAGATCTAACGGTTTTGTAACGTTATCTGTGGCCGAAGAGGCAACAACATTTGTATTTCCATCTTCTGGACCTACTGAAGTGAATTGCCAATCACCTTTAGCAAAATCAATCTTCCAATTGAGTCTGGCCACTTCTAGCAATTGATGCACTGTGATAGGTGCTGCAATGCTGCGTTTAAGCACGAATGACCGCCCTTCATAGGTGATACTGACAGAGGATGTTATGTTGTCCATTGTTAGATGTCCGAAAATATTGTTCAAATTGTTCGTAAATATCTTCAATTTTTCCGAACCAAGAAACTGAAACGTATTTTCAAATGAAACTGTGGAATCGCCTTCGCGTTCTTTTTGTATCATATTGGCGATCACGGCTCCAAATAGTTTTTTCTGTTCGAATTCAGCCACGATGTGTTCATCAGGATCATCGTCATCCGCAGTTTCCATTACAAGCCGTGCCACTTCGCTTGGATGCCATCTAAGAAAATCTTCGCGACGCGCTGCTTCTTGCTCGTCGATCCAACGTTCAATACGAGGTCTTGCAATAAAACGCAATAGTAAAAGTACAACGAGTCCACTAATACCAATAACAGCACCGACAGGTCCTGTAACAGTGCATAAGATACCTATCAGTAGAAAAGCAACTGCTGCAAGCAACTCTGGAGCCATCGACAGTAATCGCTTTTTCAGAATATGTTTGATTTTACTACTTGTAAGGCCTCCTGATTTTTTAAGCAAATAAATGTCCCACAAGATTCGCCCCACACATTCGATAACTAGCATTCCCAAAGCGACAGCTTCTCCGATGTATGATGCGTGAATGCCTATTGACTTTGGAATAAATTCAGATGATTCAGCAGCAGCGATCAATGGCCATCGGGCAATTTTGACAATTGTAGAAAGTAATTTGACAGTACCAGGTATCGTCGTCAACATGAATTGAGCATGTTGTTCACAATAGGGAGTACCAAAAGCACATACATTTGCAAAATGCTCACAGTTGTTCGATACAAGACTATATTTTTTCACAAGACGATCCGGATCACGATAAATCTCTTCTGCTCTAGTAGCAGTCAGTTCCTTCTGTTCATGCGTTCTATCTTCATAAACTGCTTTGAAGAACAATGGTGGCTTGCTACTGTCTTTCTTATGATATAGAAAACCTTCATCTTTCTTATCGCTAATCAAAGGAATTGCACGAATAATAATTTTTCCTTTTTCAACCTGATTTAGATCAATAACAGCATTCTCAAGTGTTGTAGGATTTTCGGAAGATTCATTGATTGTAATTTTACCTACATACACGCCAAAATGGTAAAATGCTCCCAAGGACATTAATGTATTTTTATATGTATGCCTTTTAACGCACAGAATGTCGCCACGCCCGATGTCAGAACTAGATTTGAATGTACGAAGGCAAGAATCCAGCACACATGCTTCCTTATGATAACGAGGTTTAGAGAAGAAATATTTAAAAGCTGTTTCAATTGTTGAAAACAATATATAAGGCAATTTTTGTGGACTGGAAATATTTTTGATCAACTCAGTCGATTCATCGTCGTCATTAATAAGTACTTGCTCTTCACTTATTTCTTTGGTATCATCAATTGCAACAAATGTATCTAGATCATTCTTGCTCGGCGTGTTGGCCCATACATTCGCATCACCAGCAGATAGATGGTAGTAATGCGTGTTCTCCTTTTCAAAGAGAAACAGGTTGATTGGTATTCCTAATCGTTTTACTATTTCTTCCGTGTCAAGTTTTGTACTTTGAAGAAGCTTAAGACCATTAGTACTAATCGTTTCAATATCAATCAAACCAGCTAATAATAGGTTTGAGGATCTGATTCGTTTCCATATTAATTGCAGCTTTTGTTGTATAGTCAAAGATGAGGCCGATGACATTTGTGACGAGATGCATGAAGACATGATTAAGAGCTGACTGTATTAAAAAGAAACAAATTGTTATGAAGTGTTGTGATGAAAAAAAGTGGTTATATATGAGAGAGTTGAGGAAGAAGTGAATTCTCTTATCAGAGAAGTCAAATAGAAAGCTTGGAAATTTGCAATGTAAAAAATAACCATTTAAACGTCACCAGGAAGTTATTCTTATCGATAACTGGGTTTCTATATTTTTCGGTATAAGAGTTTATCTTTGTAACACATGAGACAAAAAGTAGATGAAAACTGGCTTTTTCCTCTTGAGTATGTTTGATGCGTCTATTTTTTTCATTGATAATGCTTGAATATGTTAGATAAGGGCGTTAATAGTTGGAAAGTGTCAGATGTTTTTTCTGTATGAGTAAAAGAGAGTGTGAGAGCAAAAGTTAAGTGTCAACAAAGCATTTTGTTTCCATCTTTTTTATTTCTCTATATTATGCTACTTTTTATTCCATTGCTGCGGCAGATACCCAAGCAGACAAGAATTTGTAAACAAGTGTTTAAACGGTACAGTTTGGAACCACGATTGATATTCATTCACACTCAAAAGAAAAATGCAATAAACGCCGTTTTCTGCGTTTAATTTTCACTTTTATAGCGTGAAATTGGTGAAAAACAAAAAAATTGAGCGTGAGTGAGTATTAATCGCGGTTCCAAACTCTCCCGTTTAAACGCGTGTTTTTGAAGACATGGGTAAAGTTGTGAATGAAAATGAAACCTTATCTATCAAAATGATGACTATAGCCGTAGATCCAGTTTTTACAGGCTTTAATTTGGTCTGATATTCGTAAGGTATTCAACTTAAAATCATAGTGCTAATCCCCTTTTCCCTACGAAAAGGTTATGCACAATCCCGCATAATTTATTGAATTTAATCATTTACTTTAAAATTAAGATAAATAAAAATATTCCCAGGAATTAAAAAATGGTAACTGTTTATCGGTTAGTATTGTCTTTTCTAATATTTTCCGTGTATCGAATTTAACTCTGAGCATATATCTTATTATATTGCGTGTTGCACCAGTATTTGTTTGAATGAGAAAAAGTACTTCCCTCTTGGCTGGATTCCATACATCTCTAACCATTTCAACCTGTTCTCCATTTGTTTTCAATAATAATTTTAGCTTTTGTTTTTTATACGGAAATTTTCCATTTTCTTTTGGATCTAAATGAAACATGTAGACATCTAATAGACTTGATCCATTTTGCCATGTACAAAGAATTAATTTTGTTTTTTGAATATCGTACGTCATCGTAAGAAAATAATATGCATGTGGCATAAGATGAAAATCAGTAACAATATCTTTTTTTTTTCCAACTAAATTTAAATTCATTTTAGTCCAATAAGAATTATAAGATGTATTATCAAAACGAATTCGTATTTGTATAATCCAATTTTGATTGTAATCAAATGAAGTACATCTTCCATTAACAAAACCATAATTTCGAACATTTTGTTCTGTATATTGTTTAACAGTATCTAATGTTTCTATATCATATTCTTCAATATAATATGTAAATGTATAATTAGTTCTTAAACCAATAAGACGTTTTCTTAAAGGATCATAATAAAGAAAATTAAATTCACCATCATTATACACCCAACGACTTTGATTATATATTTTCGTTTTATAATTATAAGCGACTAAAAGAAGACGTTTAAAACCATTACCACTGGTAATAGGCAGATAAATATAATTTAAATGTTTATTCACAGCTGTTGGGCCACCAATAAAATAATATACACTCGAACGATCATGAACATCAAATGTAAAATTACCAATAGAAGAAAGTCTTTTTAACTTTGTATCAAACACAGAAAAATTACCATAATGTGGAAAAACATAAGAACTGAAATAAATAATTTTTTGAAAAATATCTCATTAGTTTATACTTACTCCTTATACGGTTTAATTGTATAATATTTGTCAGCATTAACAATATAGTATAATAGACTGAAAAATAAAACTCCAAACATCTTTATTTACTTGCAGAGATAAATAAAAATGTAGATGAATAAACTTAGTGATATATTATTCCTATCAAAAAATAAATAACACTCTGCATTTTATTATCAAACACCATGCAAGAATACAAAAACAAACTTATGATATTAAATTAACTAGATAACATATTCCCTTTTCTAAAGGAAAGAATCTAACATTGAAAAATGTATGTATATTTGTCTGTTCAAGCCAATCAGATTTGAACAAGGGTTTTTTCTGCTATTATTCGTATGAAACATAAGACTGTTCGGGCCATATTAAAGATAGATCTTGATTACCTCTAAATGACCTGAATAGAATTTTGCTTAGGTTGCAAAGCAACATATGTGGCACGTACATATGAAAATGTTTTTATTATATTAAATAATCTTAATTATGTTGTGACATGCGATACAATCGATTAGTGCAAGAAGCATAATTTTCAAAGAGAATATTTTAATTCTTCGATCATTGTTGCATTGAATATCACACTATTCAAAAAACAAAATATACTACAAGATGTAGAGTGAAAAGCTCTACAATCTACAAACTAAAGTTCATTTCAATTATATACTTTTTGTTTTCAAAAAAACCAACAATGATCGAAGAATTAAAATGTTCTCTTTGAAATTTTTTTTTCTAACCTGAACCATAGGTGAGAAAAATGCAAAATACTGAGAAGGTCATTCTTTATGACCCACCCGTGAGATGCTATGCCACGGTTTTCGAATTCAAATAAGACTTTTTGTGGAAAACTAAAGATAGATTTTGAATCAGCACAAAAAGCTTTCAGCACAATCTCTGCAGAATTGAAATGTGAAACACAATTTACTTGTTATTACTATTCCCTAAAAGCTGCTCTTTTTTGTAACTACATTGGACACATTACTTCATCATTGCTTATATTACAGCAGAGAGTTTCAACAAAAGCCTCCATACATGTTTCAATTAGGCGCTAGTCATATACGATTGTCTATAGTCTTTTGAAGCTATCTGTCATATATTGTGAAAGCTCCTGAAGCAGATGTGCCACTGTCTGTGATCGATAATTAATTAATTAAAATGTTAATCACAGCCTATGATGCTATGTAATGACCTTCGACCCTGTTTGTCACGTCTGTGAATCCACGACGGAGATCAAAATTTTAGCCTTAAACACTTCAACACTCTCCTTTTGATCGTGTTTCACAAAACGTATTTATACTAAGTTTTTAACATGTAAATTCTTTCTCAATACATGTGCACTTCCCAACTTATATTACATTTCGATCGAAAAGGTGAGTTTTTTTTTCTAGAAAGACAATGTAAGATTTTTACTTTCACGATTGATCTGTCTATAGTGTGATGTTGCAATACGATGATTTCAAAACTTAACTCCGTTTATGATAAGACTGATGATGATAATTATATTTTTTAAATATTGTTCATCCTTGGTATTTAAAACTATTCTATTCGAATTTGATAATACTCATTAATTCAAACAACGGCATAAGCAATTATATTTTTCTTTTCTACTTACTTCGTTTTTTCTATCATCGTATGTAATTGATACACGTGTTTGTTTCATTTATTTTGTTCACATCTCAAAGTAACTTCCTTCTCGTTCTTTCGTTAGTCAGGTATATATTTATATCATTTTTCATCAAGTATACATCAAATCTATCATGAAATTGTGGTTTAAATCGTTTGTAATAGGTAGATATACTCAAGACAGATAGTTTTTAGAGAGTTCAATCAAAATCAATTTGTCGTCAGTTATTTTTACTTTTTTGCTGTTTAGTCGTGATATAAACCAAGTGCTAATAAATAATAATGCATTCTACTTCAGTTTGACATATATCTATAAAAATTTCTAGTTAGATAATTGTGTTGGTTTACTCAAAAAGTTCATAGGCTCTAGAATCGGTCAGTGTGTCTGTTCAACCGTCCGTTTACACCATAGCTTTTGAAAGGCTCATCCAATTGTCATGAAATTTTGTACATAGAATGATCTCATCAATATCTCAGTGGAGAGAAGAAGATGATGGCAATCCGTTAAGAGTTTTCTGCGTTACGGTAAAAAATATCCTCATTTTCTATGTAAATAATGACCTTTTCAAGTTTTTTCTAATTTTCTTTAAGGAAAAGATTTATCATAATTAAAACAAAATATTAACTATCACATACCATTAGATAAAGAATTTCATGGGCCATAAAATGATATTTTTGAAAAAACTGGATTTATGTTGACGGCAGTACACTTTTTTGCAACAATTTATTTCTTTTTGAAGAACCAAGGATCAAAATCATGCCGATGCGTAATGCTCAGACCCTACAGTGCTCAGCTACACAGTTAACTCAAATTTCGTTTGTTTGACGGATTTTGACATTTTCTGAGAGGAACTTTCTTAAGGGAGCTATTTTTCAGACACTCTGTAGACTCTGGGATATCATTATTCAATTAATTACATCATGTGTTAAGGGGGGCCCCCTCAGAAAAGTCATTTTTTCGGAAAAAAATCGAAGTTGAGTTTTTATCATAGAAAGATGCGCCGAAGCTTCCTCTTTCAGAATATGTATGGTTTTTTGGAAAATAAATGGTTTTTCACAGATACATCGTGTGAAACTTTCATTCTAGTATTATATTTTCGAAGGAATTTTCGTGGTTTTTCAGTTTGGAAAAACTGGGTCGTTGCTAGTGTGAACATTGAATATAACATTTTTATATCAACTAGCATAACAGATGACGCTAACCTACTGAATCTATTACGTGCTTTGAAATATTTAATGAAATATCCTACTTCAACATGACTTTAATCGACTTAAACGAAAAAATCCACTTCTAAAACTTCTTCTTTGGTTTTCTCAAAACATGGTTTTCAATCAGGAAAATTGAAATAACTCCTTGTCAATTCGAGCTATAGCCAATGTTTTTTTTTGTTTTAAAGGTCTCGACGAGAGGAAACTTTTGTCCCACCAGTTTTTTTAAAGTCGATTCCTGGGCTGAGAAAAGTGGAATTTACTGTCGTTAAACCCCCATTTTTTATGCTGATTTTTAGACCTTTCCAGTAAAATAGCCTTAAAAAATCAATAAGATTGAACTTAAAAATTCTGGTCGGACAAAAGTTAAGTACTGAGATTAGCTTTAATTTGAAACCAACCCGACCTCGATACCTTGCGTTATGGCCAAGTTATATCGATTCTCCTAAAGGCCAAGAATGACCTATGATTGAGATGAGACTCTGGTCCAGTAAGGTTAATCGGGCTGATATTTTTATCAGAGACATATCTCAGCAGGATCTCTCATTCCTGAAAGTTTCAGCTCGAAAGGCCCATTCTAAGTTGGAAATCATTTCTGAGGGGGGGGGGGGCCTTAAACAATTTCATAGATCAACTTCGAACGAAAAGAATATGTTTAAAAAAAAAAGTTCAATATTAATTTAGAATGGAGAATGATGTGAACAAATTGCGTAGCATTGATTGCACACTGGATACTTTACGTCGAGATTCTCATTATGATGATCTTCCAGAGAACAAAGAAGATCTCACACTTATTTGGTTAGACGAAACTATTAATGATTCGAGCTACTGTCAACAAATGCGACATACATTACGTCAATACAATGACTATATTCTAGAATATACCGATCCTCTATTGTGTATTAATTATATCTCACGTGTTGCTCATGAAAAAATCTTTCTTATTCTATCGAATAAGTTGGCCCAAACAATTCTATCTGATTTCCATGTCTTAGATACAATTCATTCAATATTTATCTTTTCCATGAATAGCACTCGATTCGATATTGATTACAAGCAACATTCGAAAGTTGTGGGTATTTTTACTGATAAAAATTTATTAATGAAGTCTATTCAAACTCGCGCTCATTATGTATCAAAACAAACGATGGGATTTGCTTTCATCGATGGTAACGGCCAAAACTCGATACGTGATCTCGAACGTGATCTAGCGTCGTTCGTTTTGTTTCATAAATTACTTCGCGCTCTCAAAGATTTACCACAAACAAGCCAAGCGAAACAACAAATGATCAATGAATGGAAAGATTATTATCGAACCAATACCTTTGTACTCAATAAAATCAACGAATTCGAAGAGACATATCAATCTTCAGATGCCATTCGTTGGTACACTGCTGATTGTTTCCTTTATAAATTATTGAATAAAGCTTTGAGAACGGAAGATGTTTCTCAGCTACATTCATTTCGGTATTATATTATTGATTTATGCAAACAGATTGAACATGAGAGTGAATATTATTTAGCATCGTTACCACAAACACATGATCTTCAGCTATATCGAGGTCAAGTCATGCCTAAACAAGAAATCGAAAATCTTCGCAATAGTGTCGGGAATTTGATCTCACCGAATGGATTCTTTTCGACATCCGAAGATCTTCAAGTTGCATTAATGTTCATCGGAGACGATCAATCGAAAAAAGTTCTCTTCGAAATTATCATCGATCGGAAGATTGTCAAAGCTAGATCAGTGATTTTTGCAGCTGCAGTCCAACGGTTTAGTCATTTTGCCGATGAGAAAGAAGTGGTATTCAGTATTGGTGTAACATTCATGTTGAAGAGTGTAATTTATGATTCACATTTGAAAATATGGCGCGTTCAAATGATGGCAACAGATCAACGGTCAGAATATATTCATACCTATATTGACTTGATGTATGATGTTTTAGAAGAAAGTACGCCAACAGCATATTTTGGAGAATTACTGATCGACATGGGACAATACTCCAAAGCCGAGGAATACCATCAATTTTACATCAAAACTTTACCACAAGATTGCCTTGATATTCCATTATTATATCATGGTCTTGGTTATATTTATTATAAAAGAAGACAGTATGATAAAGCATTGAAATATGGAACAATTGGTCATATGAAACTAAAGGAACAATTACCAGCGGATCATTTACTTTTCGCACAATCTTATGTTAATCTCGGATGGGACTATAAAAGAAGTGGCAGGCCCGATCGGGCACTCGATCTTTTTCAAAAAGCCTTAGCAATAAGAGAAAGGAAGCATGAAGGCAAAGACCACACTAATATTGCTATCGTTTTGATGTCTATTGGCGATACATATACGGACTTGAATGACTATCACAATGGTTTTGATTATTTGATTAAAGGATTACAAGCATTTCAGCGTATTCTTCCACCTGAACATGTTGAAATATCAAAGACACTCATCAAAATTGGCAATCATTTTGCTAAACAGAGTTTATTGGATTTGGCTATGGTATATTATTGTCGGGGTTACACAATGGCTCGAAAAACGATGCCTATCGAACATCCTAATGTCAAATCATATGTTGAAAATATTTCCAGACTATACAAGAAAATGACCAATATCAATGAAGATATTGCGTTATCTGACGAAAATATTGTTCTTCAATGCGAAACATTGTCTGGAATTCGTCAACATATCATCCGAATACGTTTGCTCAAAAGAAATATAATTAATGATGCTGAACGAAAATTAATCAAAGATTATCAGACATTCGCTAGACTGAACAAAGTTGTTTGCAATTGATGTGACAATAGCAACAATAGCTAATTGTTGAACTAAGCTTACAAGGAAACATGCCAAAGTACCAAATCGCTTTTCACTGGATTTTATTGTCATTTGATTGATCGTGGTGAGTAGTGAAAGAATCTATTTTGGTTTCGTTGTTTGATCTTCTGTTCTTGAGTATTGGGCATTTTACTAGGGTTCTGTTTTATGGCTATGAGAACCTGAATGGTTGAATGTCGAGCTGAAACTTTGTCCATAGACAGTTCTTATAGGCCTTGGGAAATCCTCAGGGCTTCAGTCAGAACAAATGTATTCTTCCCAAGATATAAGCTTGTATCGAAAATATCCTAGTTTTCAAATAGAGTCGAAAAGAGACGGATTTATATATCTGAATATCTTGATAACAATGTTTTCGTTCTCATTCAAAACTTGGGAATTTTCTAATGGCTATGAAAGCTGTCTGTGGCAAAATTTCAGCTCGACATTCGACCATTCAGGCTCTCGTAGTCATAAACCAAAACTCCAGCAATATGTCCAATATATAAGAACAGAAGATCAGGCAACCAAACCAAAATAGGTTCTTTCACCACTCATCACGAGCAATCAAATGGCAATAGAATCCAACGACAAGCGATTTGATACTTGGGGATGTCTCTTTCAGAACTGTCGACAGATCACTTTTTTCGGCCTGGCCTGGTGTAGCCGAACCCTACTTAGATTAAGACGGAGTAGACTGCACTCTAAAAACAACGGTTTTGTACGTACTCATTTGCGCTGAACTTTTTTGGTCATCGACCAATAATTGACGAGTGATCCACTGGAGCTTCTCTCATCAAGTAAAAATAACACTTAATCGCCAAATAGCTTCTCGAATTAGTCTACAATAAGGAACTACAGCTTATATAGGCTGACCTAACAAGAGCAAATAAATATGTTTATTTTCTATCATGAAACTCAATCATAATTTGATATAAAGATGGATTTAGAATAAAACATAAGTTAACACATTCGAGACGATTCAGTTTTCATACAAAAATTGATCGAGATACTCGTTTCCACATAGAATAAACTTTTAGTAAATGCACTTGCTGACCTTTTCTTTCTATTCTATCGATTTTTCACCGTACTTCTTTGTTGTACAATTAGATAGCGAATCGAATCTCATGTCCAGCTGTATAATGACTCAAATTACTTTTTCGTTCTGTAGCGTATAGTATACATTACATGCGAGATAAGGATAGGAAATTTCTAGATTTTTCTGTTGAATTCGTGTCTATTCTGCTTATCGCCACTCATAAGTATAAAAGCGAGCGGAATTGTCAGATTTGAATATTCCATATGTCGTCAGAAGAATCCAGTACGGAAGATAGCGTTGACTCACTCAGTGAAGTGAGCTCTTTGAATGATGACTTGCCTAGAATGCATCTGGAATCTGCAAGTTCCGACGAAGAAGTCACTGATGATGAAGTTGATTCAAATGTCTGGAATCAAATAGAATCAGAATCTGATGGCGAATTTCTGGAAGATCATGGAATTGTTGAACAAGTAACGCCAACTTTTGAAGATGGTACAATTAATCCTATCGATTGTTATCGACATTTTATCACTGATGAGGTTATAGGCCTCATGGTTCGCGAAACTAACAGATATGCAAAACAATACATACTAACACATAAGCCTATCAAACGATCGAAAAATCTTCAATGGGGACCAACTATTAACGAAGAAATGCTGAAATTTTTGGGGATAGCCATCCAGATGGGATTAATGCAGATGTCAAAAATAGACTATGACTGGAGCAAAAGTCAATTGTATGGATCAAAGATTATTCAAAACACAATGCCGAGTGACAAATTTGAATTACTTCTCAAGTTTTTACACTTTTCAAACAATGATGAACAGGATGCGAGTCAAGATAGACTAGCAAAGTTGAATCCACTTTTATACTTATTGAAAGCTAGATTCAAGTCGGTTTATATACCTGGTTCTGTCATTACCATTGACGAAACGATGGTACCCTGGCAAGGTCGACTCTCCTCTAGATAATACGTTCCAGGCAAAGCTCACAAATATGGGATTAAAGTGTAAAAATAGCAGATACGAATGGATATACTTGGGGTTTTATGATTTATACAGGAAAACAGAACCCAACGACTAGTCTTGGACATTCCCAAACAGTCATCATGCAATTATTAGAAGATCTTTTCGGATGTTATCGAACCGTTGTAGCTGACAACTTTTTTCCGAATATTGCTCTCGCCAAACGATTGTTAGAAAATGATACCTACCTCATTGGAACATTGAGATGTAATCGTGTGGGATCTAGAAAAGCAATTATTCAGAAACAACTCAAGAAAGGTGAGATTTATGGACTACAAAATGGCGATGGTGTTAAGTTGATCAAATGGAAAGATAAAAGAGAGGTTCTAATGATATCTACCAAACCATCGCATACAACAGCTCTCGTGGACATCAGAAAAACTACTCTATCTGGCGAGCGCATCTTGAAGCCACAAGTGGTAGTCGACTAGGGTGCGGCGGGACCGGGTTTTTTTGTCCCGATTCCGATCTTGTCCCACTTGAACGAAACCCGTCCCGATTCCGGTCCCGGCAAAATATTTTTTCGGGATTTTCAATGCCGTGAGCATTTTCTGGGAATACGACTTGCACAGACTTTTAACCCATTAAAGTATTTCCTCAGGATTCCTAGTCCCGATCCCGTTCCGTCGGAACAAAAGTCCGAATTTTGATCCCAGTCCCGACGGGATCGGAATCGGGTTCGAGAGAAAATTAGGAATCGGGGTAGCCCCGCCGCACTCTAACTGCCAGATACTATGTGCAAGTAATGGTACACAATATATGAGAAAATCTGTAATATTAAATCGTAATTTTTTGTATAACTTTGTACGTTTTTCCATCAATTCCTTAGATTTCTGTACGTTCCTACTTGATTGCCCATAAATTCCATCTAAATTTTTTCTACGCAGTAGCTTGTGGATCTATGTAGGTATGAAATAAACAATTATTTGTCGATTTGGTCTTTGAAAAGAATGAGGATGAGTCGATAAAACTTCACTTGATCTCAATGAATCGATAATCGGATCCAAAATTTTTGGTAGTATCTCTTCATCAAAGGTTATTAACAAACAAATAAATCCAATCTCCATTGTTGTCCACGCCACACTCACACTAAAAATATTCAGTACACGATTGATTGTTTGAGTCGCGAGGATTCCTAGCACCAGGATCCAATAGAGCGGAATATTCATCTGTTCTTGTGGAAATGTAAATAGTAATGGATTTGCATTTTGTATACTTATTAGTATAGGACCAGTTTTACCATTTGAATTCATTGTTATTTATTATTATTGTTGAAATATAAGAATGTTATAATTACTGTTAGTAAAAAACACTCGAAAATTAAATATACTGGTACTGTTATTAATAACTTCTTTCAAACATGTTACTTCCTTTCATAGATAGTAATTTCATGGTATTCATGTCTCGTTCCTATTGTCAATAGAAAATGTTATTGAATCTTTACCGGTAATTATAAACAACAAGGATGTATATATATATCAATATATTTTCAACATTGTCGGAGCATGTTTTGACCATCACTTTGAAGATCTCAAAACATAACCTTTATCAAATATATTTACATCGTTCTATTGAATGCACAACCAGAAAATATGGTTATATATATACATAGCAGTGAATACAATGTTACACATCTTTGAAGGTGAAAGAAAAATAGTAAAGAAATTGCATTTCAATGATTGTATCAACGAACCCATCTCCTATTTAATTAAAAAGGAAACGTGTGTCTTGATGTGTGAGGCAGCTAAAAATCTGTCTTTAAAAACTAGAATATTTAAAAAGAACAGTGGTGGATTGATCCACAAATCGGCCCTGAATAAAATTTACACTGCAAATCACTTCCATTTTAAAATTTATGCTTTTCCGATTAATATTGAACTAGTCTTGTTGCATATAGACGATGTTGATGAACATCTCATAGTGTATGTTAGCTCTTAAAATCTTATGGGGATGATATTGTAGAGCTTTGAAT
>JAJEKB010021159.1:358726-402994 GCA_022393335.1 Macrotrachela quadricornifera
ACTGGGCATAAGTGAGCGTCATACAATTACACTTGCTGACGCTAACAGTGTATCCAATGAAATACGCCATTAATCTCTTCACAGTAGGTTTCTCCTTCACTTGACATCATGTAGTACTATCAATCATTACTTGATTCTGATTAAAAAGCGCCATTTTTCAGCATAGATAGTGTTCAGTAAGGCCTACAAAATGATGTTAATATATATATAAGGAAATATGTTGATTCTCTTCGAATGTTTTTTGTAACGATGTTGAGTCAATCGAGACGCTGAATTTTATATGTATGAAGTGTATTTTTTCTTATAGATATTCTTTGTGACGGAGGAAATAAGGGTAGAAGTGATAGATAGATCGTTTGAGTTACGTTTATGATTAGGTTAAGTAAAAGAGAAGGATAGGGATTTTCTCATTTCATATAAAGTCAATTCGAAAAAAATATGCTACCTGCGTCCGTTGTGGTTGTCGCCTCACTCCAAACGATCTATGTTCTGTGACGGAAAAATGTGTTTGTCTTTTTGTTCAGACGCGTCTATTTCCATCTCACCTGCCAAATGATATAGTCATACTTGCAATAAGTATCGTTCGATGTACAATAAATGGAAAGCTCTACCGGAATTTCATCATATCCTAATGACGATGACTACGATGTTGATCAAATAATGAATGAATCATCAAGTGATAATTAATCGTTCGGCGACGCAACCAGTAATAATCGTATATTAGACGAAGAAACAGGTTCAGATGGGAACGGCGTAGCAGTAAGTTAAGATCGATATTTTTTATGATTTTTTTCTTTTTCTTCAAAAGCGATAAGATGCCTACTGATAAACATAGTATCATAATTCCTATTGAAGTTTCGATTTATCCAAAAAGGTAGATATCCAGGACACAATATATTGATATCCTCTCTTTTTTTCTAGTCAATGTTGTATTTGCAAAAAACATTTTACTCCATTTTTGACGGGTTTTTTCTGATATAAAATTCATTATGTTGTCTATTTGAAATTATAGTGATACCTCCCCCTCCTCTGGAATAATATTATGTTCAACTGTGTAGAATATATAATTATTGTAAAAATTTTATTTATATATTTATTAATGACTAATTTTTGTATTTATCTTGAATTATAATTAAAGGTAAAAAAATACGAAAAATAACTCGTCAGCTCGTAAGAGGAAAAAAAGAAACACGTCATTGTTTGTTAATGATAAATAAATGAATAATATTTATAGATACAATTTCTAAATAGTGTTATTGGTTAACAAATAAATGTCTAAGCATTTTTTCGTTCTCTCGTTTTTTTTGATATAAATAATAATGTGTCATGAAAAATGATTAGATTTTATAATAATATATATTCTCTATTAACAAAAATCGATTATCCAACGAGAAAAAAGACAATCAAATCAACGACGATTATACAAAAACAAAATAAATGTAAGAATTAAGATTTTTAACAATTTTATTTTATAAAATGATTAATTATTAATTGATTTTATATATCAGATCAATAATAAAAAAATTACCTATTTTTATAATTGAGATTAATCATTCTATTCCATGATGTTGCACATTGCAGAATCGATTTAAGAATTTCGGCAATATCGAACTGGAATTCACGTAAATGTTCGGAAATTTCATTCGAGAATGTCTCACTTATTTCATATATGTATGCTAAACTACAGAAGACAAGCTAAGGATGAGAATAATTGAAAGAATCCGATTAGTGTTGTATGAGCCAGGTTAATTCGATATTGCCACAATTTCGAAATCAAATGGAACTAATTCTGGGAGTGGAATAGGATCTATTATCATACTTGAATGAAATCATTGTTTTATCTTTGATAAATAACAGAGAATATATCAATATATCCTCATTGTTAAAGACAATGCATTCGATTTTTTTGACTAAAAGTAATTCCATCTAATGATAAAGTTTTAAGTTTTATATAGATGAATTCATTATAATATTAAATTAAATAGTAAAGACGTATTAAATAATTTTTCATAGATTAGTTCTGGGGAATCCTAGATAAAGAATGTCCCAAAAGTTCTGAAACTATTTTAAAATTGCATAAATTATTTTATATAGTTTGTACAATATGACTGCAAAGTGTTTGGGTCTATATATTGTGTTATGGCTGATGAACAGTAACAGCATTGTCATGTTAGCTTTTTAAAACTTTTCTATCTCCTATTTTTTTATTTTTCCTAAATTTCAGTTCATGTAGATGATAGAATTTTAAATATTTTTTTTTAAAGATATGTCATGAAAAGTTCTAAAAAAATTCGAATAACTAATTCCTTTTGACTTATGTTAATCATTTCTATTATAATCAAAATGAAAAGTTTATATGATAGACAATATTTTGTTCAATAAATTATCGTGTGGACGATTTCACCCTATGAAAATACAAAAATTTCAGTTTTTTATATAAAATATGCGCTGTTAAAAAGCTCTATAAAACGGGATAAAATAATTCCTGTTGAATAACAAAAAAATCTTTTAAATATTTATTTATTATTTACAATGAAATTATTTTGGTACATAAACAAAATGATCAAGAAAATTTTAAAAATAATACATTATTATGTTTTCATGTATTCTCACTAGTGTAGAACTTGTTAATCCGATTCAAGTTTCCAACTAGTTAACTATTACTATATGATAGATTAAGGATGCTACTTTAAGATGCTAGAAATAATTCACATAGTGAGGATGTTGCAGCAATTACAGATAGCGATTTGTTGATACCCTCAGACAGTCCGACACCTATGGTTTACACTTTCGTGGTACCTTCACACAGCGCAATGCCTCCTGATCATACATTCATGGCATCTCATTGTATGTATTACTTCTAGTATTCTCCAGTTAGGCTCCTTAATCTATCATGTAGTCATAGTTGAATATTCGAATTTAAAAATTGAATAGTTTAAACGAATTTTCGAGTTTAACATGTATGGAAAATAAACAAGATTTTATTTCTACAATAAATAAAAATGAATTTGAGGAAAATAATTCTCTTGAATATTATATAAAACAATTAAAAAAATGATATTAATCAATTGAATTTAAATATAGAACAAATAAAATTATCAAATCAAATATTAAATATTCAATCCAACAATTTATCTAATAGAAATAATCTCATGGAAGAAGAAGATCATACTAAAACATCATCTTATCGATATCCTGTAGAAATAAACTCATCAAATTCAGATTTAAATAAAAGCGAAAATATTTCCAACGACGACGAAGAAGAAGATGAAATAAAAGGAATTAATAATTCTAATAAAACATCAAAAGTAACCCACAAAATTCATCTTGCTCATAATTATATTCGTTATATTCGAGGTCCTGCTAAAACAATGCTTAATGGTATGATACATATAGCTGATATGTATACACAAAAAATTGATATTAGTAATGCTATAATAGAAGCTGTAAAACAAGGATTAAACAAACAAAAATTAAATTCTAATAATAATTCATTTAAACCAGCATTTACAGAAATAACATCAGATTGGATATTTGAAGGTGAAAATCTCGATAGAGGTTTTATTAGTGCATCTATATGGATGCATAATCCTCAAATGCAAAGAATTTTAGTTAAAACTCATGGACATCCATTATCTGCTGTTAATGAATGGTTATCATATATATTAGGTAAAACACTTTGTTTACCTGTTAATCAAGTACAAATATCTATTTATCAAAATAAATTAGTTACATTACATAATGATATTGCTAATCATAATGAAAAAACTCTTACATTTATGGATTTATCTAAACAAATACAAAAAACTTTATTAACTTATCCAGTTATGGAATCAATGGATTTATTTGATCATATTATATTAAATGTTGATCGAACACAAAAAAATATTTTAATTACAATACCAAATACAACGGACACAATTGATGAAACAACAATATTTAAAATCCATTTAATTGATCATTCATTCTGTTTTGGTGTTGGAAAACATCATATTGTTGGTCCTATTGCTTGTAATCTTCATAGTAAACATTTTTCTGTTGTTAAATTTGATCCAATAGATCAAGCTAGAAAATTTGAAATTTATCTCAATAAACTACCAAAAACAGATCGAACTTTAATTAGTAAAACTTTAAATTGCTTTGCAAATATTACTGATGAACAATTATCTTTTTGGATGAACGAAATAAGTGATCTTATATCACACAATCAATATAATAGAATATATCAACTATTATCTCGACAACGAGATATTACTAAATACTATTTACAACAATGGGGTTTACATTCAAATATTAATTCTAATCAAAACGAAATAAATCATATTCAAGATCAATGATATTATTACCAATATTTAAATATTCTCCAATGTTAAAGGAATTGATGAAATGTCAACAGATGATTATTCAATTAGGAACATCATTGACAATTTTTATTCAAAAGAGCATATTTCAAAAAACATTAAATTAACAAATAAAATATAAAACAATACACAACGTAGAATGTAATTGTTTTCGATTGTCATTTATCATAAATTGCAATATTTTCTGTTGAAGTTCTTTAAGTTTAATTTTTATTCGATAAGCTAATTGATACAATCTTTTTCTTTCCAACTACCAGGATATATCAAAAGTAATGAGAGGGGGACTTTTTTTTTAAACAGAAGTATAAAAAGATTTCTTTTTTTACCAATAGATAGAGCTTGTTTCGTTCTATCTTTTTATCCTATTTGATAATTCCTCTCCTTCTACCAAGTTAGTGAAATTTCGAAAAAATTTTTTTGCGTACAACTCTCTAGTAGCAGAAACTTAGATTTTCGTCAATACATCGTTCTTTTTCGTTTTTTCTTATCATTTCTTATAACCTGCTTCCACATGTTTTACTGTGTAACGATGTCAGTGGAAAACAAAAATGAATTTGGTGATTATTTCATTAAATGTTCAAAGTAATCACCATGATTATTTACACACTCATGCATCGTTTCGATCTATTTCTCCATAGTCTTTTTGTACTCGTCTGGATTTAAGGAGTTCATGAAATCGATCGCAGCATCATCTTGATTGGTCAGATTATCTTTGATCAAGTCGAATAATCAGAATTCATAAGGTGAACGTGGTATTACTGTAAGTCCTTCAGATTCAAGATAATCGGATACGTCTTCATGCACATGTGGACTATCATTGTTATAATGAATTTTGATATCACGAGTCCCATATGAAGGTCTTTGATGTTTAATCTCGTTGATCAGAGGTCGTAAGCACTGGTTGATGTAATAATGATGATCAACAATCTGACCACGTTCGATGCGATGGATTAACATAGGCTCGATCGATTTGAAAAAGATCGAAAACAAGGTTTTTGGTGCAAACCGACTTCCTCGAACAATAACAGGCGGAGGATCTCCTATATCTACCTATGCATTGTTTGCTATCTTTCTACCGATCTGTTCGTGACGGAATCAGGACTCATCACCACTAATTATATCGGATAAACACCACGTTCTCTGGTGAAATTTCGCTATATTATGCTAACATATTCGAACTCGTTCAGCTCGCTGCAGATCGGTGAGATCCTTAGATATGTAACGTGCGGTTATCTTTCAAAGCTTTGAATGATCAGTGATTATTTGTTGAACAGTTCCATGACTCAAATCAGTTTGTTCTTGGATATCTTCGATTGTAATGTAAGGATCATCATCGAAGAGAAGACGTACCCTTTTGATATTTCCAGTTGTTGTTTCAGTAATAGGTTTACCAGGTCACGCTTTAATCATCAATTTCCTCTCGACCATCGTTCGACTGTACTTAGACCAGGGGCTTCATTACCATAAACAGGGCTCAGTTCATCATGGATAATTCTTGCTGGAATACTAAGTACAGTACGTACTTTTATGTAAAAGCGAAAATTTTCAGTAGTCATCGAGAGTCAAAGAGAAGAGGAGAAGGAAAAGTAAAAAGAAAATATACGATGATCCGTATTAATGCAGATAATAACTCAGACGCATTCCTTCTTATGTATATACGGAAGCAAGTTGTAAAAAATGATAAGAAGAAAAGAAAGAAAAAACCAAACAGAACGATGTATAGACGAAAATATAAGTTTCTGCTACCAGAGAGTTGTACGCAAAAAAAATTTTCTCAAAATTTCACTAACTGGGTAGAAGACGAGGATTTATCAAATAGCATAGAAAGATAGAGCGAAATACACTCTATCTATTAGTGAAAAAAGAAATTTTTTTATACTCCTACTAAAGAAAAAATAGTCTCTTTCTCACTACTTTTGGTATACCCTAAGTATTTAACTGTTATATCTGACATTTTTAGATTGTACTCCACAGAATTCAAGGAATAAGAACCGGTCGCTCAGGAAATATATTCACAAAATATTTTCAAAAATGACTAGAGACAGTTTTGTTCACCGCATGATGGTCTTTGTTTGAACACTTTCGCTATTCAATCGTTCATATGGAGACAAAGAAAAATGAATAATAAGTGCATATTAGTCATAAAAATCTAAAAACTTCTCTAAACTCAGTTTTCTGACTGTTTCTAATTTATCTTCGTTATGAATTTTCGATAAGACTGCATACGTCCACCGCAATATATAAATTCATCACATGTTAAATAACCTAATACCGTTATTCTACTTTTTACATATGATCATGTGAATAGAAGTCGAATTAAGTATGCTATTGTATTGACATTACTGGCATTATATGAAATCGTTCAACCATGATTGAAACATTCATGATCAACTGTTATTATCAAATTCTGTTTCCATTTCATATACCATACGAATAGATGTGTTCATTCTTGACAATAATTAAATGAGATCAGGAATGGAAACAAATTATCGTAATTATTGGAATCATAACATGACACTCTAAAAATATTCTCTTTGGTGCGGAAAAAGAAAAAATGTACTCATGAATCTATTTGTGAACAATATTTGTTCATTGCACACAAATAGATATTAGGTTGGCAACACAGTTTTTGCGTTTTTTTATTTTTCAATTACATATGTACTACTACTATATCCACTGAATGCTCATTCTTTCACATTTTTGAAGAGTTCCAATCTATGATTGTTCATGTTCTTTCAAATACTTTTGAACAGCATCTAGATTTCCTTTACATTTGTTGTGAAGTGGGTCACCGTTGCTGAGTTTGAGTGCTTCAACGTAGCAATCACGTGCTTTTTCGTACCTGGCTTGCACTTGATGAATAACGCCTGTGTTGTAGTAAATGAAAGCTTTATCGATATCACAACCTTGTTCTTGAAGTCCTTTATTGTAATATTCAAGAGCGTCCTCGTAATCGCGATGATATTGGAACGCAAGTCCTATATTACGGTAAATCTTCATACGAGATGGTCGATCAGCCATTATGAATATCAAAAGTGGGTCAGCTGTATTGCTATTTTCATTCGATGTTTCCTGTATCAATGAAAGCGCTTTTTGTAGATGATCCGAAGCCTTTTTGTCTTTTTCATCCAAATAAATCAATCCAAGAAGATTGTGTACATAGCCACAATCTGTCTTTGAGAGATTGTTATCCTTGAGCATTAAGTCACAGAATAGTTTTGCATTTGAATATTCTTTTAGTTTTCTCAACATGTCAACGATTGAGATAAGTGTTTGTCCATAAATAAGATGACGTTTTAAGTCTTTTAGCTCATTTTCCAATTCATTGCAAGAAACAAGCGTAATTTTCCAATAGTTGTCTTCTGGTTGAATGTCTCGAATTCGCCAAACAGTACCAAGAGAGAAGAGAAACTCTCTTTCCTCTAGAAATTGGCTAGAAGTCGAAGCATCGGCAAATGGACGGTTTATTTTGTCATCAAGATGCATTTCAAATCGGACACTGACAAATCCGTCACTTGGTTGTTCGTGACCCGAATGCATGTCAGCTACGTTAATATTGGAACTCGTAGAGACGAATCCATTAATCGAAATCAAAGATTCCTTAGAAGCGATAAGTTCTTTTATTACAGACAGGGGCACCTTCTTTCCACGGTAGAGTAACGGAGGCTTTTCTAAATTCGATTGCTCCTCACATTTCGTGTTTAGCTGGTTATGTAAATCTGTAATGTATTTTCGACATAGGTATATATGCCAAATATCTTCACTACAAAATACTCGACTCAAGAGACGATGTACAAAAGAATCTCTCGTATAGTGATAAATAGCCTGCAAAGAATGATACCATTCACCAAAATCATGAATATTTCCTATTTGGACACCATTGTCCAGATTCAATTCTCGACTCAATTCTAACATATCATTAATGGTCCTATCTTCATACTCCATTTCAATGAGAACGTCGACCATTGTTTGAAAAAGCAGAAATCTCAATGATCCTTCGCGTAAATAATGAATCGGATTCTGTATGACTTGAGGTTCGTAAATGCTGAAAGGTGGAAATGGACACCTTGATTGACATGTCTTAGATTTAGATGATATTTGGTTTATATGCCAGATGTCTATATCGGATCGTATTTGCCTGAACAGCTTTTCAATGTTGCCATAGATATTCGAAGTTGAATCTGGATCTTGAGACTGATGTTGAAACTCATATTTAAAACAACAGTTATCGCATTTAGCTATAATACGCAAAATGTAAGACGCTTTCTCACCACTAACGATGCAACATAACTGGCTTTGTTGTGCTTCTGTGTAAATATAGTTCACTAAATCACCATGATCCTCAAAGCAACGTATATAACGAAACTTCGTCTTCAATCTTCTATGCATATCTGTTTTGATATCATCTGGCATGTCAATATCGTATAACCAAATACCGATGATAGAATCACTAGGTTCGTCTTGGTGAGCTATCACCTTAGATTCGTTACATAGCTGGATCATGCTACAGAATGAGAAAAGACATAGAAAGATTCGCTAAAAAGCGTTTTGAAAAATATTCTAGTTTACTTTTGGAAAGACGATGAATGATCAGTTGTAGCCAAATCATCAGTTGTGATTAAATTTTGTTTTACCATTAGAGCCTATAGAACGCTATCTAAAATATTATAATGAAAATTTTGCAATTAATTACAGCTACATAACTATAGTTTTTTACGAATCAACAGTGCAGTTTCTAAACATATATTTTGAGAAAGCGGATCAGTCAAATATCTTATCGTTTTCGTATATTGGTCAAAAGTTTGATCAAGTATGGAACGATTCGTATTTGCTGTCGAATCGTTTGTTTCATCATCAACTTTTGTACTCTCTTCTTTTAGTAGGGCGAGTGCTTCTTCAAAATAAGGCAGAAATTTCACATCTTGCTGATCTTGAGCCAATATGATACCCATATTATTGTTAATTGAAGCTCGAGCCGGATGATCAAGTGTAAGATGATCTATCAGATATTGATAATAATTCCTCGCTTCTGTCGGTTTCTTAACAAAAGAAAGGTAATTGCCAAATGTAATCCATGTAAGACGTTCACCAGTTTTATACTGTAATTGCTCCTTAATCATGTTTAACTCTTCTCTGATAAATACTAAATTAAGATACCAAATTTGATCGAGTACCAACTCAATCGATCGAACGCGAAAGACTGTGCCCAACGGAAAAAGAAGACGTTTTGCATCAATGAAAGCTACCACGGATGCATTTCTTTTTGGTATATCTATTTCGAGCATGACTACTTCATAACCATGCTGTTTTACATGACGAGACAGAGTGCGAGCCTCTACGACGCACGTCGTTGCTAAGAGAGGTGGCCTTAAGTATAGTAGAATATTGCCTGTTTTGTCTTGAAGTGAAGAGATTACTTTGGGATCAATGATTTGAACGCAATAAGCAGTCATAGATGATGCACAAGAATCTAACGTACTTTTACCCTCGTTAAAGTAGACGAGCAATTGCTGAAGAGCTAAAAGTTGTGACATAGAGAAATCTTGTCTGCACAGTCTATGAATGAGTCGAGATATAGAAAAAGGTACGCTGGTTAATCGTTGCACAACGTTAGTTGCTGAATAGTTTGCATTCATACATTCTATTTCTTTGAATAATTCATAATTAGAATCACCCAATTGTTCACATTCTTCTTTCAGTGCAGTAGTTGACATCGGAAGTAATAGTGCACTAGATAATATTTCAATCATCAAATAAAAGCGAATAAAATTGCGTTGTTCTTCATCCAAGGTTGTGATTAAATCAATCGTAAAATCCGAACAAGAGATGAAATTCATAGTAAGTTCATCTGCAACCTTTTCACTCAGTTGCTGCGCTTGCATAATATTGACGGATAAACTTTGAGTATATAATGAATATAGAAGATTCTTCTTATTTGTTAAGATCGATGTGAGATCAGAATGAGGATCGTTTTTCATTTGCTCCTCGATATCCTCTTGTGTGTTAAACACGCCACGTATTTTCGAATACTGTCTGATCCATGCCAGGTCATTATCATTAGAGAGGGAGTTATCACTGAAGATGTAGATAGATTCAACACATCGATATTTATGAATGAGTGGTATTAAATTTTTCCCTATTGCAGCTGAGACAACAAGCCAAACGAACTGTTGTTTGCACGAACGAAGTCGACAAATACAGTCACACTCATCTTTCACCGATTCAGCTGATTGATCATTGGTGAATGTGAATGGAATATCGAGATATATGATAATTGTCTTCTTCCGAATTTCATCCATAAGAGATTGAGTAATGAGACTATGCTTTGATCCTATAAGAGATAACCATTATATTCTAAATTCGCTCCTCCGAAGTAATATGCATTACAATATCATGTGAGTCGTACGAAAAATAGTTTTCTTTTTCGTGACACAGATTACTGCTAAGCAAAATGAACCTTTATGATCACTATTCAATCCAATCATTTTTAGCTGAAGAAAACAAGTTATTTTTTCAACTTGAAGGACAATGAATTCATAACAAACGATGACGCAATTTGCATATGCTAGCGTTTATTTATCTTTCTTTATGCAAATCTATGTCTCATCTAAAAAGATTGATCGTTCAATAATCTACGCAATATGTTAATATATTGAGAGAGAAGCATAAGATTTTATTACGGTCTAACCGATGCGGTATTCCCTCAAATGTAAGAAAAAATGGGTCTCTTACTGAAGCAAAAATATTTTTAAAAATAGATATATGGTGACATCGTATTTGAAAATCGCAGACGAGAATAAGATTACCTACAAATTTTCAGCTCTGACTAATAATCAAGTGTTCTACTGACTGAAATACACAAAGCTACCTAACTTTTTTCTTTAACTGCAGGAGCTGCATCATTTCAAACTGTCGTGTCAAGTGAGCAATTTTTTTCTATAGAGCTTGATGTTGTATTGTTTCAATCTAATGCTCGACATGGTCAGCGTCGCAAATCGCTTGGACTGAGCGAAAAAATGGTTGATTTTTAATAAACAAATTCGTAAGACGGTCAATGCGTGAATGATTTTTACGTATACGACATAAATACGGAAGAGCGATTAGCGAATTATTTGATTCTCTGGACATTGGGAAAAACCTGATAGGCGAGACTTACCATATTTTAACTCACCTAGAGCGTTTTCTTCATTACGGCTCTCATCACAATTTTTAGTTTCCTGCAGTTTCTTTTCTGTATCTTCAATAAATTGGCATATTGTCTCCATTCCGTACGATTCGTCCAACTTGTAAGACGCTATACAACCATTCATCTCTAGCATTTTGTCGTATTTGTTCCAGAGATTCTCAGCCCATTGAAAACGTTGCAATGCATTCCTCGCTTGATCTTTTTCGTAATACCGCTTCCCTTCGACGATATAGTATTCAGCAATATCACGAGTGACACGTTCTAACAATTCAGCGTCGAAGTTGAATATTTGCACATAGTCAGCGTAATGTATTGCCCACGTGCGATGCTTCTCTGTATCAATACATAACACGTAGATGTAGCTGTATGGTTTGCCGGTCACTGAATCTGTGAATTGTTGCTGATATGACGAAACAACCTGTGGAATACAGGTTTGGCCTAATGTACCCGAAGTGATGAAAAAAATCTGTTTGTCACAATACTGCTCGAACGCTGCAAGACACTCCTCTTCGTTACCGAATACTTTTAGTAAAGGGAAACTAACTTCGACCTGGCGCAAAACAGTTTCATCCAACACAAGAAGATTATCGTAATCTGGATCATCGAGCTTTGTCCATCTTGTTATACGTGGATCTGTAGTGGTTGCGAAAGCTTCCTTCCAGTGACGATGTGATGTATGGTCATCGAAGCTCTGATCGAGCCACAAGATCATATGATTCGGCACCTCATTATCGTACTCATTAGATACTTCGTTGATAAAATTAGCCATGATGATCTGAAAGAGTTGAAATGTGAACAGGCCAATCACATTCTAATTTGGATAGTAACAGATGTAAGAAGGAGCATCACCAAGATGTCTTGGCTCATAATAAGTAAAATCCAAACTAGAGGTGTCAGGATTCTTCGTTCCTTAGGGTTCCGTTTTCGGGGACCCGGAACTCATATCAACTTATTGCAAAAGGACAGTGGAAAGGTAAATGAATCCTTCATTGGATTTATAGATGCATAAAAGTAGACTGCTAGTCGGGTTTCGGGTACTTGGAAACGGAACCCAAAACTGACACTCCTAATCCAAACTGCATAAACTTCAACTTTGAAGTTCACTCACACATCAATTTCTTATGAAATAGTTTATAAGTAGCTATTAAAGTGTCCGAAAAATCTATTGTCTCAAAACAAAAGACTGAAATTAGATACGTGAAAGTACCATTTCACAACAGAACGCTTGCCTTTTAACCTGGAAATGCAATTACCAAAAAAGAACGCTTAGGCTTTATCCCCAAGACTTCGTTAGAGGAGTGTTCGGGGTTTTCCAAGGCCTATATTATATAAAGCTGAATTTTATATCAAAGTCAAGCGTGTCAACAATGGACTTTAGAAGCATAAGTCACCAATTCCGGGACGAGAAGAACTAATTCGACTATGGAACCTTTAAAATTTACTGTATATAGCCTAGTACTTTCATTTTCAACCAACAACACGCAACAGATTTGAACTCTGATAGAGAATAAGTGGCAGTAGATGGTTTCCCAGATAAACCATGTCAGATTGTAGGTTTGTTCTCTAGATCGTCTTTCAAAGATCCTATTTACTTGCGTACTATATCTTTACGAATCCTTCATATTTCTCGTAAGTGTAACTTAACGGTTCTAAGTATGCGTTCTCTCTAGTCCTCTTGCGATTCTACATAGCTCTTCTAAACAAGCCTTTAAGTAGGCCAAGTAATTTTCTGAAACAAGATCTAAAAGCGTGTGTTGAAGTATTTAAGAGTAGGAAGATGAATCTCCCCCACTCACAGACATTATCGACATGCTTAGCAATGGTACATGACAGATGTGAAAAACATTCATAGTGATGGACCATCGCAGAGGTAATAGACGTCATGGACTATGACCGACAGACTACTTATTCAATAGGTTGATCGGGCTGGGAAGTACAACAAATCAAAAATTTAATTAATTATTCTACGAATGTAGATCGGTATGTATTAAATCAAGAAATCCTTTTTTGAAAATGGTTGAACGAGTATTTAATACAGCCCAAAGAGTTGTTCGAAGTCTTTTAGTAAACTATTGTAGACCTTGAAGGGTTCCCAGGTAGCCGCTCTACGTAGGCTCTTTTGAGGTTTTTAGATACGTTCCATAGATAGGGCTTGAGAGGTCGTAAATATCTTTCTCAGATATACTTTGGCATATCCTACATATCTTCTCGAGATAATTTTTCAGGAAGGATTCTAAGTAACCACTCTACGTTGGTCTTAGAGGGAACTAGATAGCTCCTCTAGGTAGAGCCTGATGGATCTTAGATACCCTCTCCAAATAGGTCTCAAAGGGTCCCAGATGACTCTACTAAATAAGACGTGGAGGTCTTAGTACTCGCTGTGCATAGGTCATGACGGATCTTAAGGATTCTTTAGATACCTCTTGAAGCATCCTTCGTACAGTCTTTAGGGAGGTCTTGAACCAAAGACCCAGTGTTGTATTTTGAGAGTAGTACTTCCAGGTTCAAAGTCTCAGTACTCTATTTTCTTGAGCAATTATCTCGTAGTAGGTTGATGAGTTTGTGAACTGCAAATTTGGAGTTTATGTACAGAGCAGATGAAGAACGGAATGATAATAATACTTTGAGTGAGAAGATAATATTTGAAACAAGTTTCTAAAGAAATATAGAATGTTTTATTAAACAGTTATCAGAATTTTGACATAAAAAAATCGATATTTTGGGCCTTTTCAGACATAGACTGACTTATAGGAAATCTTACAATACTACTGGTAGGATATAGCTTGTGAAGTACACGAAGGAAAGTCTCAAAAGAATATCTTAAATAAATACAGTACACTTTTACCCGAACGCTATGCTAATTTTACATTGAATTTCACGATGTTGTTAGAGCATACTTGACGAGAACATAACATGCGGGGAAAAAACCGTTTTCATTCTTTATTTCCTCACAAATTCTTACCCTTTTTGCGACACACGATCGTTTTTTCTTTCCTCTTTCTTTAACGTTCTCCTGTTATCTTTCTGTTACGGTCTCTTTTGCTTTTACATTTTATTTTTCTCTTACGTTCTCTTTCGCCTATATATTTTCTTTTCTTTTACGTTGTACTTTGCTTCTAAATTTCGTTTTTCTCTTATGCTCTCTTTTTCCTTTTACATTTTGTTTTTTCTTACGCTTCTTTTTGCTTTTATCTTTTATATTTCTATTATGCTCCCTTTTTCTTTTACATTTTAGTGCACTTTTTTTAATCTCTTTGATAATCCTTACCATTTTTGTCGATTTTTTGTTGGTAAAAAGTTCGAAAAAAACTACTATTTCATCTTAAAAAGTCATGGTTGAGTCTACTAAACATTTTCATTAAACATCAAGCATACGATAACACAATGAAAGAAGAAAAGGCTTCATTAGCTGATCATGAGCAAACCATCATACATAACGCATTTGTCCCAGTGAATACTTCGCTAACTGCATAACAATCATGTTTCTCGTTTGATGAAAGTGAAAATATCAAATAATAACAGAAGATTAGGTGTTAGTAGCAATTTTCTTCAATATAAAGCTTTGACTACCCAGAGCATTACTTTGTCGGATACAAGGATTGTCCAAACTTTCTAAGCTAGGTTTTCCTTGTGTCATAAAAAGAGGAACTTACTTGTACATTGTTTCTTGAATGCATTTTATACTGATGTTTATACTTTAGATTGAACGAACGATTCATAATTCTACCATAATGACTCAACAGATTTTGGCTAATGTCTTGGACTCGTCTACAAGCATGAGCTTTTTCAAATCTTTGTCGTCAACAAAACGCAATTCGATGGCGAAGATACTCGTGGAGTGCAAAAAACTGACACAAAAGCGTGGTATTTACTCCCATATTGCAATGGAGACAGCAGGATTTCAATATACAGACGTGGATGATACAGCTCGCTGCACTATATGCAGGCTAGAAGTATTCGATTGGACAGCAGCGATGATTCCTATAAAGATTCATGCTGAACGTAGTCCAACATGTCCTTTCATTCTTAGCATGCAGCCGTCAGAACAATTAAATTTTATTCATCTTCCGTTCTTTCCATCGAGCAAAGTATCTGATTCCATGATCTCTGCCGCCAACAAACAAGAAAAGTTGTTCGGAGATCAGAAAATCGACAGAGTAAATGATACAAAGAAACCACCTACGCTTCAAGAAATAGTAATAGTTCAGCAAGCCCGCTGCCGCACTTTCTCACATTGGCCCCATGACACATCTTCACAAAAAAAAATGATTGATGCTGGCTTTTTCAGTTGTAGCTATGGTGATCGAGTAATCTGTATATACTGTAATTTAATCTGCCAGAACTGGAAACCACAAACGGATGATCCATTTGAAGTGCACACGATCATCTCGCCAAAGTGTCCTTACATCTTGGCTATGCACGAACGTTGCGAAACTGGAGTTATAGAGAACACCGAGAGTTCCACTAATCATGACTTAACATCAATGACTATAACTGATATAGCCGCCTCCGACAAACTAGTGCCAACTACTCCATGTCATCCGTCCTATATCGAAGTTGCAAGACGCCAAGCCTCGTTTGAAACTTGGTCACAACTACGGCCTGATGCAGTCAATCTTATCCGAGCTGGTTTCTTCTACAGTGGCATAAAGGATATTGTCACATGCTTTTACTGTAGTGGTACGCTTAAGAATTGGAGACCGAATGACAATGCACTTATAGAACATGTTCGTTGGTTTCCGCACTGTGCCTATGCAAGAAAGCTATGTGGAACCGATCTGTATCAGAGAATTCTAAGAGCAACACAAGTAACGAGAGGTTTGTTGGGAGATATTTGTTTGTAGAATGAACCGACTATCAGATCTTTCCTTTTTCAGAACGTTCTCAAACCGTTAGCGCAACTAAACCCCTATTTTCGAATCATCAAAGACTAGAAATAAAGGATGCACAAATGTTATCTCAATTGGTTGATGACCGGTTGAGCTTATCAGTTGTGCAAAGGCTACTTAATGAAGGTTTTAAAGTATCTCTCATCAAACGTTGCTGGGAAGATCAACTTCGATTAAAGCGTTGGTTGAATAACTATTTGTATGACAAAAAAATACCCAATTCATATGTCGTTTAGGGGTTGATTTCGAGACAAATGATGACCTCCTCATAAGTTGTGTGATACTACAAAAACAAGTTGAATTGATCAATGGCAATAGAAGCAAGATTGTTGTTCCAAGCGTTCGTCTTAGTCAAATGCGTCAACAAGCACAAATAGGTGAGTAAAGTTTTCACGTAATTACGCCAAATGTAGATCTTGTATAGAAGCCTTGACCCACGAAGTTAATCATCAAGAAGCCATGCTCAATGATTCATCCACTAGTAGTAATACAGAGCCGCTGTCCAACACCCAAGTATCCATCAATAACCAGAACTCAATCACAACACATAATCAAACACCTATCTGTCAGAAGCCCAATCTGTGTGTTCTATGCTTGGTTGAAGAAAAACGATTGGCCTGTTTACCATGCAGTCATTTGGTCACTTGTGTTCCATGTAGTCATGCACTTCGATCATGTCCTCGATGTGGGCAAGAGATCGAGGCATTCATCCGTATTTACATTTAAGAGAGACACTAGGTGTGAATGTGTATATCTGTGAAATAGAAACTGACACCTCGTCTCGTTTTCGAAGAATTTCTCTACCTTTTTTGTTATGTCTGTTTTTGAAGGGGTTTCTGCAGTTTGTTTTGATGCTATGTTATCTACGTTTTTAATTAAGTGTGATAAATGCTAGACATCTTGTGATTTTAATTCGATAGACGATTTAGGTTAAAATAAAAATGTTATTTTTTATATCTTAATCGATCACTTCAACCATATACTACGAACTAGATCTTACAAAACGTAAAAACAAAAAACAATGTAGAAGATGATTTTATTTAATTAATGTAGTAATAATGCTAATTTCATAAACATCATATAATAATACAACATTAACAATGCTAATCCTATAGAAATCAATATATCCAAATATCTAACACGTTAAATAATTCGTTAATCAATGATGAACAATTACTCAATATGATAAATAATAATATGACAACGAATTTTGAAACTTATATTCCATTTAAAGTAGGTATATAGAAGTATAGGAAAATGAAATTCATTGTTATTTAACTACTTATCATTGACATACTAGTTATTAGATATATTAGATATTACTGTTTTTTGTAGGATTATCATCGTTTATGTTGTATTAGCTTATGATGTTTAGATGTATCACTAGTAATTCTCAATATCTATCTTTGATATTTATTTGTCAGACTGAACTTTTCACAATTTTAAAAACTCTAACTGGATGTACAAGAAGACGTCGCTACACACATTGACGTAAAATAAATTATATAAATACTTTGCTTTCTATGTTACGATATACTTACCATTATTCACTCCGAATATGCAATATATTTTTCGTTTGAAACTTCAATTATTTTATGTACCGAATATCCGGTTACTTGATTGGATGTCCGGAGGAGCAAGGATGAAAAAGGACAAACCCTAAAAAATAATTTAAAACTTTATTTATCATTTCATTCCATTAATTATTTCCAATAGTTTTGTCATTTAACATTGACTTACTTTTCGAAAAGTATTACATTTTCCTTAAATCAATTTTTAACTTTTGTATTCGATAATTCCAACAAACAACAACATAAATACGACCAAATTGAGCGACTATTATTTCACAAGGAAGAGACAATTGTTTCAAATTATTTCCGCCCGCAACAATAATTCCTTTCGAAGCATCTTTTCTCGATTTCATTACTCGATGATTCAAAAAATCTTATAGATACAATGAAAGCTTTTCATCGACGAAGATATAAATTGGACAATTGAGTTGATCAAGAGTATGGCCATTTCCATTTTTACCTGCTACTAATGTTCCATTCGTCTCTCCTTTTTTTCTATCGTCTCACTTCATTTTTTTGTGAAACACGATCTGAAAGAGAGTGTTGAAGCGTTTAAGAGTAGAAATTTGGAACTATCCCCACAGACCGTCACAGACAGGAAAGCAAAAGGCAGTACAGATTGTCAATGATAGGAAGGAAAGGCTATAATAAATAACGGAGAAATACCATCAAAGATGATCGTAGACAGTCGAGATAGGCCGCATCACAGACAATGGTCAATGGGTGTGGTTGGAGCATAGTTATGTGCCTTTACTCCTCCCTCATAGACAGTACAATCACTGTAGTAACTTCAACCTCTTAGTCGTAGATCGTGACAAGCACTATATTGTTCTCTAGCTTTGTGTAATAGTTTAAGATTGATATCAGTGTTATTAGCTGTATCGTATTTCACATTTTTAATCCCACAGGAATTGCGCGACACACCTTTTTACAGTCAGAAATATATAAATATCCATTTTTGTCCATTGTGTAACCGCAACATCTAACATCAGAAATCAGAATTTCTCTATTTGTCTCATTTTGACAAGACCATCACATTATTCGTCTATTTCGATCACTAGAAAAGATTGAAAGAATCTCTTTGTTTATCACTAATTACATCAAATTGGAGACAAATGACTTCCATGTACAACTATTTCACCGTTCTTTGCTTAACTTTTCCATTTCACTATACGATCATTGTCATAATCAGCAACAAAGATTGTTTGATCATCATTAATAAATATCCTTGAGAGACAAGAGAGTTGATTTAATTGATTTCCTTTTCTATTCCATCCAGCAACAGTAATTCAATTTTTTTTCGTTTTCATGTCTAAACACAGTTCGTTTAAAACAATATAGGCTGAATTTTTCCAGATTATTCTCTTGTCGTTTTTATTTAAATAAATAGATTAATTCATATCTTTTCTAAACAAAAATAATTTATATTTCATTTATTGTCTGTATTTAAAAGAGAAAAATAGATAAAAGTTAAATGTTTTTTTAGAATTAGAACGTGTAAGAAATGATATTTTAGAAGAAGACTAGAAAAATTCTTTAGTTTATTTTCTTCGCTATATCCTCAGTAACAGTAATTACATATTGTTTCAATTTCCTCTCCGAATGCATATTGAAGAACAATTTTATTAAAAATTATTGTTTGCTTATTAATTTAACGGTGAAGTTAGAAATGCATCGATAAAATATTCTTTTCAATCTTTTTGAACTCATTCATTTTTCTACTAAAAAAATCTCTTCTATGAATTCTTCTGTTCTATCAGTTTTTACCAACATCACCTTTTTATAGTTGTCCTTTGAAAAACTCTCGAGTTCTTCACGCCGCATCTTCTAGCGTGTTTTGCTTTTCAAATAAATGTATTAAGTAATAAGAAAATGACATGGGACAAACCGAATATGATTTTTACCAAAAAGAGATCAGAGTTTTGACAACATCGAAATCTAGTCATTCTTACTTTTGCTTGGTTTAAAAACAAAAAAATACAACTATCAAATGAGTAGTCTTTTCTAAATTGTCTTCTCTTTTCACACTGCATTTTATGATTGGATATTTCAATTTTTTAATATAATCTGTTAAACAATAATAAAATAGAGTACAAAATGTTCTCCACATTATCATCTAAAATAATCAGCCAGATGCCCACAAAAAATTATTTTTATTAAAGTTTTATATACTTCCGCCACTACTTTTGGATTGACCTAAGGATATTAAATGTAGATCGAACACAAAAAAATATTTTAATTACAATACCAAATCCATTTAATTGATCATTTATTCTGTTTTAGTGTTGGAAAACATCATATTGTTGGTCCTATTGCCTGTAATCTTTATAGTAAACATTTTTCTGTTGTCAAATTTGATCCAGTAGATCAAGCTAGAAAATTCGAATTATATATCAATAAAATATCAAAAACAGATCGAACTTTAATTGGTGAGACTTTAAATTTCTTTGTACGTGATCTTATATCATATAATTAATATAATATGATATAACATCTATTATCTCAACAACGAGATATTACTAAGTACTATTTACAACAATGTGGTCCACATTCAAATATTAATTCTAATCAAAACGAGATAAATCATATTCAAGATCAATGATATTATTACCAATATTTAAATATTCTCCAATGTTAAAGGAATTGATGAAATGTCAACAGATGATTATTCAATTAGGAACATCATTGACAGTTTTTATTCAAAAGAGCATATTTCAAAAAATAAAGAAAACAAAATTAATAAATAAAATATACGCCATCACATTACGTAGAACGTAATTGCTTTCAATTGTCATTTATCATAGTCTAGATGTCTATGCTGGGTCAAAAGTTAAAGACTAAAAAAGACTATTATATGGAGGAATCCATAGATCGTCAGGGGTTATCCCGCGGATGAATCTATGAGTTCTATTCAGGTATTCATTGATCCTCAAAAGCCGTCCTATAGATACTATAGAGTACAAAAAAATAAAGAGATAAAGTCCTATGGACTATAAAAATATGTGTTAATATAAGAGTAGGGATTCAATCTATATAAATAATATCGAGTTTGTGTATGTGTCTGTTATCAGATAATAAGTTAAATGTCTGAAGTCATACGTTAAAGAAGACATTATCCGTTCAGTATGCTTGGGCTCTCGCTAGTATGCATATACTTTCTATTCCAAAATATTCCACACAGTTTCGATTGGACATGCCGGAGACACATTTGATGGATTATTTACTTTAGATACAATCAGAATATTTGTTTTTTTATTTTATCGATCAAGAACGGCATTAGCATAATGTGCATTGGCTTTAAATGGTCAGAATATAATTGTCACTTTTATGATATTTTTCAATAAATATTCATAACCTTATATTAATACATTCATTTAAATAAATCCCAGTGGAGGTTGCTTATTGACTTTTATACACATAAATACAGGTTTAGTAATATGAAATTGATTGATACTAATTTTGTTATTGATAATTTCCACTAAACGATTTAAGTTGCCAGTCAGTTATTTTGACTGTATGATTTTGTAAAAGAAATTTAGTTGTGTCATGTGCTAATAACGTATAACGAATAGTTCTTTTTGGTAAATTTTGTTTCTTAAAATAGTTAATAGTTGTTTTTACGCTCTAGTTTGGTATATCTTCAAAAAATGTGCAAACTCATTTTACGAGCTATTCTCTTTGTTGACGTGTCATTGAATTTAAGAAATTATATATTTACAAATAAGATAACATTCAAAAGTTTAGAAGTTGCTCTTTCAAATAAAAACAAATAAACCCACTACGATGTTTCAACACGGAGAACCATGAATTGGTATTTCGGCAATTACTTTTATATTGCAGGTTAGAATAAAATCTCTTGAGATGGAAAAGTGATAGTGTCAAATTTCAAATAAATTCAATAAATAATTTGAAAGAAGCTTTTATCTTGCTCATAGATCTGACTATAAATAGTTTAGACGGAAATATTATTAACAAAGCATTTTATTATAAATATAATCTAATTGATGGTTATTCGATTGATTCATTTCATTCGAAGAATAGTTAACCTTTGCACCATGATTCGATTACTACAGAAACTCACATTTCTAAATGCATTTTATTAGAAAAAAATCTCCTCTAAGATGCAGTGTGAAGCGCTCTACAATCTACACGTGAAACCTATTTCAATAGTGTACTTTTTGTTTTCAAAAAAACACAAAAGTGCGTCCGATCAATTTTTGAGATTGTTCTGAGGTTTTTACGCGACGATGTAGATTGTAGAGTGCTTCACGCTTTACCGTATTATATCCTGTTTTTTAGTAATATAACGCATTTAGAGATTAAGATATAAAATGCAAAGTATTGTTCACTGATGGGCGATATTGCGATAAAATAAAAATACACAAAATTCTGTATGTTTTAACATCGGAACGAAACTTTCTAATGCATTCTAACTTGAGAAACAGTCTACTAAACTCGCGCCATTTCCTTTGGGCAATTCGTTATACAAATATAATTAAAAGCAAATAATTAAAGTTAGTTATTCATTAATATTTATAATTGATGTCCATATTTCTTTAACCATTTTAATTCTTCTCGAACTTTGATTTTTCCATGCCAAGGATTAATAGTCAATTCATGTCCTTCCTTAGGAAAAATAATGAGTTTAACAGGTATTTTTCGATAATAAAGTCCTCGTTCTAATATATAACTTTGACTTGTAGGAACATTAACATCATTTTCACCAGAAGTTATTAATGTAGGTGTACGTACTCTATCTAATTGATATAGAGGAGATTCATTTTGATATATATGTTGAACTTGCCATGGAAATCCTCCAAATAAATAAGTGAGAAATATAGGTATATCGGTTGTACCCCATGTTGAAACATGCTCAATAGCACCAGCACCAGATAAAGCAGCATTGAAACGTTTAGTTTGAGTAATTAACCAATTCGTAAGAAATCCCCCATAACTATACCCACCAATAGAAAGTTTATATGGATCAACAATTCCATCTTGAATTAATTGATCAACTCCATATAGAATATCTTTTCCTGGTAAAGATAATGGTCGATAACGAATTTGTTGCATAAATTCATCACCATATCCTATTGATCCACGATAATTTGGTTCTAATACTAACCATCCATGTGAAGCAGCTAATGGAGCCCAATTATACCAATCTGGTATAAATTGATTTACATTTGCTGAATATGGTCCACCATGAATTAATACTAAAAGTGGTAAATTTTTCGATTGAAATTTTCCTGGTGGATAATGTAACATTCCTTCAATTATTTGATGATCATCTTTATTTTTCCATTTGTAAACAATAGCTCGAGGTAAATCTCGTTGAGTAAAAATTTTATTTTCATTTGTAATACGTTCTGCTAATTGAAGTTGATTTATATTATTAATTAAATAAACTTCCATTGGTTGTTCTGTTGAAGTATAAACAAATGCAATCGAACCATCATTTGATACTGTTAAAGATTTATATGTTCCATTCCAACCAATATGTTCAATTAATTCCTCTGATGAAGATCGTTGAGAATAAATTTGAGTTTCTGTTCCCATTTGTCCAAGAATATAAACACTACCATCATCAGATTTAATTGTATAACTATCAATATTACCATAGAAATTTTTGGCTAAACGTATTATTTGTCCATTGTTTAAATTTAATGAATAAAGACGTGGTTGAGTATCATTCATTTTTCCTCTAATTGAACCTAAACTTTGTGATTGAAAGAGAACATGTAAACCATCATTTGATAATCGTAAATTTCCTTCGATATTTTCATTATAAGTTAATCTAACTAATGATGATGATGAATTTCGAAGATCAATTGAATAAATTTCAAAATCATCTAAATCTTCTATAGGTGATGATACAGATGTGAATAGAAGTTTTTCTTTAAAAGGAACAAATAATAATTCACCAATTAATAATGAAATATTCATTATAATATGTCTTTTTACAGATAATATTTCATGATCTTTAGAAAATTCAATATGATTGATTGTTGTTTTTTGAGAGTTTTTATCTTCTCGATATTGTATAACATCATGCCATTCGTCTTCATTATCTTGTATTGTTGATTCAGAATTCATTGTGGCTAAATAAAGTGAATTATCATTTTCAGACCATGTAAAAGCTAAAGGAATATCTTTTCCAATTTGAATTGGTAATAAATCATTTGATAGAAGAGAATATAAATAAATATTTTGTTCTTTTTGAGGAGAATCTTTGCTTGTATTTAATGATCTTTCATTGAGAAACAAACCAATCCAATTTCCATTAGGTGACCATTGTGGTTTTATTGATTGACGAAGATTTTTTGTAATCAATTTTCTTGTTCGCTGTTTAATATCGTAGATCCATAAACTGTTTTCATTCGAACTAGTATTCCATGAAGGACGATTAGTTTTGATTAATAAATATTGACCATTTGGAGAAAAATCTAATTGAGGAAATCTCGTGAGATTAAAATATTCATCGAGTGTTAGTTTAGGTTTTGTTTGCAATGAATAACTTATGAAAACTTGTAAAATTAACACGAAATACAAATTTATAAAAATTCTCAACATGATTAATTCGAATCTGAAAATAAACACTTAATACTTTTGAAAAGTTGGTAATAACATAACAAACAAGTATCAGATTAAATAATTAGATAGTTATATATAATCACAGATAAATGAAAAACTTGTACTACTCTCCTCTTTTTGGTCGTTGATAGTTAGGTAGCAGAATATTTCCTTCTTTGTCCTGTCATGTGATTTTCTTCTCTTCTAGAATTCGATGTTCATTTATTTATGTCTATTTGATACTCAGACCAATGATTTTAGCGTTCGATTCGAGTCAATTTTTGGCAAGAACCAACTCAAAAGTTACGAGTTCCGACTAAAAAATTCGGAGCAATCATTAAATCTTGGACGCAAGAATACAATACTCAGGTTCAACGATGGATGTCGTCCATTTATCGAAAATCGGTCAGAACCAAATATTGTCAGTCACGAGAAACGCTTATTGGCTCCAACGTCCAAGATCCATTGATTGCTTCGAGTTTTTTAGCCAGAACCCGTAACTTTTGGATCAGTTATTGCAAAAAATTGATCCGAATCGAACGGTAAAATCATTGATCTGAGTACCGAATCCTAGGCGAGAAGAAAATCACAGAACAAAGAAGGAAATATTCTACTGCCTAACTATCAACGATTAAAAAGCGGAGAATAGTACAAGTTTTTTATTTACCTGTAATCATATATAATTAACTGATCATTTAATCATTTTTACTGATAAAATATTTTGCTTGATCTCATTGTCATCAAATGAAAGATATAATCTTTCGATGGGATTAAAACATGGTAGATATTATTAGTTTAATACTATATATGATATTTTTGTATAGTTATGTGATCAACATCGGGGATATTTATTTTAATTTAGAATAAGTTTAACATTATATGTTTTTCTTTTTCGGTCTTTGAATAGATACAAGAATAATAATTTCTTAGATACTTTCAATTGGATTGAAATAATAACATAAAAATACAAATTTTACTTAAAGTTTCGGTCTGACAGGACCCACGATGATTTTTTGGTTTTTTTTCTACTTGAAGATCTCTTCTTTTCGGAACCATTTCTCCGCTAATTGTTAGTCTTCTAACGATATACAAAAGTCGTATGAAATTTCATACAAAAGTCTTAGCAATGAAACGCTGAAGAGTGGGTCCAGTTAGACCTTCAAAGATGTTTGTTGTTATACCGATGATTTTTATTCATACTGTATCTGCTCTCTGTTATTGCGAGAGTTTATTCACCAAAGACTAGTTACTTTAACACTGCTAATAGTAAATCAAGCGCTTTTTATCTTTGTTTGACGAAATTTTCTGTGTTTTTGTCGAAATATTTGTGCCATCTCCTGGTAATAGTCACAATAATCTGTTGTGGCCTGCATCCTATTCATATGTGCCCATAAGAATTTTATCTTTTTTTTATGTATACGTATGTAAAGAATGAAAACTTTATTCCATAACCGAACCAAAATCCAAACAAAAAGAATATAAGCATACTACCGAAAATATACACAAGAACAGAATAATGTATATTTACCGCTTCCAACGCCTTCTCTCGTGTATACATCACACTGTAAAACGAACTTTAAAGGTTTGGCACAGTTTTACGAAACGATTTTAAGTTTCATGGCATACAAATCGTTTTGTAATTATTATAAAGAACCTTTTTAAGTTCTGAAAATTGCATAAAGGTTCCGAAGTTTCTTTGCGAAACCCTCTAGAAGTTCTATGCATCATGTACTGAACTTTCGGTAGTTTCGTATCCTTTGTATAAAGCTATTGACGGTTTCGCATAGTATTTAAACGTTCCGAATATATTCTGCGAAACCAGTCATGGTTTCGTAAAAGATATACCAAACCAATACATCATTTACAAAACTATGAACAGTTTCGTACAATGTACGCTGAACTTTTTCATATTTTACGGAGCCACTGATAGTTTCGTGAAATAAGTAAAGGTTCTGTATAGTTTATACGAATCTATCGAAAGCTTCGTAAGGCATCAAAAGGTTCAGCGTACATTGCACGAAACTGTTCATAATTTCTTCAATGATGTAATGGTTTGTTATATCATCTATGAAACCATGGCTAGTTTCGTACAATATGTACGGAACTATTAGAACACTTACAAAACTATGAATAATTTTGTAGAATTTATACGCAACCTTTAGATGCCTTACGAAACTAACGACGGTTTCGTAACACGTGTACTGAACCTTCAGATAATTGGCGTAGCTGTTAATGGTTTCGTGTAAAAGGTACCAAACTATTATATGGCTTTTGAAACTAGCAAAGGTTTCGTAAAATATGGGCGGAACCTTTGCAACACTTGCGGAGTTGTTCATGACTTCGTAAAAGATGTACCGATTTACGAAACTATGAACAATTTCGCTTATTTTATATTGAACCTTACAATATTTTACGAAGCTTTCAATTGATTCGTGGAAGATATACGATAATTTTAGTTGTTTTACGAAATTGTCAACGGTTTTGAGCAAAAGATACAAAATTACCAAAATTCCAGTACACGGTGCATGGGACTTTTAAATAGTTCCATAGTAAAACTTCTAAACTCTCTTCAATTTTTAGCACTTAGAAAGATTCTGTATGAAAATTACGAAACAATTTTCATGCCATAACACTTAAAATCGCCTCATAAAATAGTACCAAATCTTTAAAATTCGATAAAACATCAATTTTTTTTAGAGTCTGCCAACTCAAATAAGCCTTGTATGAACTATGTTTAGATAACTGATAGGAAGACAGAGATAGAACCCAAACATAGATTTTAAAAATTATCGATTCCGCAACGAAACAGTCTTAAGTAGTTACGAGACATACTGTTTGATAGGTCTCAAAAAGTTGCACGTATTACTCCTGAGATAGCCGTCAAAAAAATTACTGATAGTATTCCAAGATAGTCGTCGAAAAGTTACTAACAGTAGTCCGAGATAGCCTTCAGAAAGTCACCAATGGTACGCTGCGATAGCGCTCAAAAAGTTACCTAAATTACCCCAAGATAGCCCTCAAAAAGTGTCTTATAGTGTCCTAACATACCCCTCAGAAATTTACTTATAGTACCTCAAGATAGTCCTTAAAATGTTACTAATAGCACGTTGAGATAGCCCTCAAAAAGTTACCTATAGTACCCTTAAATATGCGTTAAGAACTTACGGAACCTTTTTGTTCATTACTTATTCATCATTTTGCTTTGATGGTACAGCCTATATATATATATACGAATGAGTTCACAGAAAATTATTGCTATGTAGAGGACGTTTTAAGTACCCTTAAAGATCTGTTGAAAACTTACGAAACCTTTTTGCCCACTACTCGTTCACCGTTTTTTTTCGCCGCTGTGATCTATATATATATACGAGTGAGTTCATGAAAAATTATCGTTATATAGTAGATGTTTTAAGATTAAGTGCTTGTGTAAATATCTTGTCACATTGTAGAAGGCGTCCTGCGCACCATTAAGTAAAGACATTTTTGATAAACTAGTATCTTAATTAATTAATTAATTTTATATAATTACAGGTTCAGTGGCAACACTGTCGAACCCAATATCTTCCGAAACCTTGCAAATTAGTGAGTAAGTTTGCTGTTTTCAATAAATGATTTTCTTTTCTGTTATAGATTGACCTCCACATGGAATTCGTGGGTATATTAATCATCTAATCCAGAATAACTTGTGTTTTATTTCAGAACCATCTTTCTATCAAAATCATCAGTAAGTTTCACTATGCAAAATCATCATATTTGTATTCTCGTTTTAGGTCAACACACATATGAAGTATATGGGTAAGTTTATTCTATTATATACAATTAATTCAATTGTTCTTTATTGTAAACTAATTCGAAAAACTACTTGCCAATTAAATGTAATTTTTAACTGTTGAAGGGATCTCTAGAGGTATTCAAACAGTTTAATTTCCCCGTTGCATTCGTAAGTTGATCGAATTTAGATATGAAAAGCAAAATGAGATCAACTTACGGATGCAACGTGGAGATCACTGTAAAAAAAAGGATCTTTACCGAACCAAAAAAGGATCGGACCGTCTATCCACCCCCTGATCTGTTTTTTGGTTCGGTAAAAATCCTTTTTTTTACAGTGTATTTTGTTTGATTAAATCGAATAACCAAAAGTCACATGGTGCAAGATTTGGAGAATTAGGCGGATGTGGTATTATTGTGATATCTTCGGATTCAAGGTAATCGCAAACAGCTTTGTGAACATGAGGTCTTCCATTGTCATGAAGGAGTTTAACACCACGTGTGCCAAGTGATGGTCTTTGGCGCTTGATTTCATTGACGAGAGGTTGTAAACAATTGTCAATGTAATACCGATGGTTGACATCTTGTCCCCGTTCAGTACGATGAATAATGACGAGACCAGTTGATTTAAAAAAGATGGAAAACAAGGTCCTTGGAGCAAATTTATTAGGTCGAACTACTGTAGGTGGTGGATCTCCTTTTGCCACCCAAGCAGTATTCGATGACTTTCAACCGATTTGCTTATGATGAAACCAGGACTCGTCACCAGTCACCACATCACATAAGCGCCATAGTCTTTTTTCGAATTTTGCTAAGTTTTCTTTGCATATTCGAACACGTTCAGTACGTTGGAAATCGGTCAGATGTTTCAGTATATAACGAGCGGTAATTTTTCTAAGCTGTAAATGGTCGCTGATGATTCTTTGAATGGTGCTGTAAGTTAGACCAGTTTATTCCTGCAATTCTTCGATTGTAGTATAAGGATCATCATCAATAAGACGACGGATTTGTTTAATATTTTCAGATGTTGTTTCGGTAATTGGTCGGCCAGGTCGCGCTTCATCTTCGACTTCTTCACGGTCTTCACGAAACCATTTAGTCCACCTCTCAACTGTTCTAAGAGGAGGAGCTTCATCATCGAAGACTGAATATAGTTCTTCATAAATAACTCTTGCTTGGATATTAAGTGCGGTACGCACTTTAATATAAAAACGAAAATTTTCTTTATTCATTTGAAACTGATGAATAGTGTTAATGGTTAACTCTATTTTATTGCATTGACGTATTTGAAAATCCACGATTATATTTATATATCTCTATCGGTGAAGGACTAGACATTAGAAGAGACGAGAAAGAAAAGATAAGAGCCGAACAAAGAAATAACCAAAAATAAAAATGTGCATGGATGAAAATATGATCAAATATTATAGTGATATTTTACACAAAATTAGTTCGTGTCGAAATTTTATTATTATGGTACTAGTTGGATAGGGATGAAATAGTATAGAAAAATAGAGCTTCGTTTTCTCTATCATCCCATAAAAAAAGAAAATTTCCTTAAGCCTTTTATAAGAGATTCAGATACCTCCGCCACTACCTTTGAGTACCCCTAAGTAATTTGATGCACTGTAAAAAATGTGAATTGGACATATTTTTAATTCAATAGAGGAGTATGTTACAGTGATGTCGCACTTATACTATTCTTTTATATCTCGTTTTTTGTTTCTTTCTCATTTTGCATTTATCATTCCTTCTTTTTTCTGTTATCTAAGTATATATGCACACGTCTCCATTCATTCCTTGTTGAGTTGGTTCTGTTTTTTGTTAAGTTTTGTTTCGTTCTTTTAATATATACACAGTATATATCGAATGCAGTCACTCATGCACTAAAAGGGCACATACTTCTATACATAAGAGAAAGTGAGAAGTAGAACCCTAATATATAGGAATGGTATGTACATTTTTTTCTCTTTCTTTCGTTCTTATTGCCGTCATAGATATGTACGTCATCAATTTTTTTCGTTCCGACATCATGCTTGAATACATACGCTTTTTCGACGAGGATACCTTAATACAATATTTTCTTTTTCCTGTTTTCTGTTTCTTTCACACATGACTTATATTGGTTTTTCAAAATTGTTTTTTTTCTTGTTTCTTGTTTTCTAGTAAGTTTCCACATACGTCCATCTTATTTTTGTATGAATATGCTGTTCAAAGTTTACTTCATATGTAGGATGTGGTTATGAGTGTACATGATACGAGAGTATTTGTAAAACAAAGACTATGACTAACATCTAGAATTCATATCGACACAGCCGCTGAAATCAGCAAAGTTCTTCGTTAAAATTAAAGCTGTTGAGAATCCATTTTAATTGGTGCATGTACATAAGGATGTAATAAGTGAATATAGGTTCAGAATGTTGGTTATGTGAGTGTCAATCTTCTTGTTAAAAGTGTCTTTATCTCTAGACCCCTTCAGAATAAAAAATCCGATTATACTTTTATTCCAGCTGCTGCAAAGAGTACATTTGCAAACATATTATTGGTATAGGCATTAGATTAGTCTTTTGCAAATCACCTTCATCAGCAAAGGATATATTACTGACTGAAAAACAACAAAATCTTTATTAATATAATAACTGTGCAAATAAATTTTTTACTTGGATATATATGTCTCATTACTTAGCAAAATTATCTATTTACCTATTGATTTCTAAGATTTTGCTTAAAAAATCAAACCCATTTACATAAATTTTAATTTAAAAAATCAGAAAAAATTGAATTTTTTATTTAGTTTTTATTCAAAGTTACTTAGCACTTAAACGAATGCCATAGATTATTATGGTTCGTGTATGATTCCTTCATGGAATTATTCCGACAGCCATAGAAGAGTCAAAACTATCTAATGATGAACCCTAAGCAAGGTCGAAATCTGGATCATGGTACGCTGGATTCACCCTCACCCTCACAATCAACTATTTGAAACGTTTTCGCTGAAAACTTGGCTAGAAATTTGCTCAAGAGAATGCTACTCACCATGTAAGTATGCTCAAATTCGATTGTTCAGCAAATAGACTAATGAAATTTGAGCGTGATTCCATGTCCTAAAATCTCTTGTGTCCAATAGCAAAAATTGTAGATTTTTATCTCATTCATTCTCGATTTATTGAGAAAACAATCATACACACGTACTCTTTGGATAGGACATTCTTTGCAATGCTCAAACAATGAGGCTACTAAGTACTCTGGTGGTGAAAGTATTGGGTCGAAAAGAAGTCCTTCACACAGGGCGGCGCGAAGCGGTAGAGACAGAAGGAGAGTACACTAGAAAACGAGCTAAATTCTCCAAAACTTTCAAAAAATTGAACGGTTTCAATAGTTTTTCAAAAACTAGGTGGGGTTCACCCATCCCTCTCGGGTGCCTGGTCCCTCTCATGACCTTCCCATGCACCTAAGGGTATGCTATGGAAAGTTTAGTGACGCTATCTTTTACAGGGACCAAATGCATGGAGGACAAACAAACATACTTCTTTATATATATAGATAGAAAATCGAGAAAAATCGAGTTTCTGTATGAATGAATCATGCGTCGTTTTCTTTCGCTAAAATTTTTATAATAACTTGTGAGAAAAACGCGTGATTAGTCGATAGAATTTATCGCAGAACACTTTCGCTCCATATATTTCATGTATATTTGTATCATTTTGCAGAAACCCAGTGCAACTATCAGTGTACAATTGCAGCACAGAACCTGGAATCTTATAATAAAATCAAAACAGAATAGCCATCGAAGGTTCTCTTCGAAATGGTGCAATACTTTTCTAAGCTTCTTTTGGCGCATTACATTGCATTGTTATAGTCGATAACAGTTTCGTTTTATGAGTCAACATTGATAAGCGACCGACCCATTTATCTAATCACAAGTAGCTCGTTTTAAAGAGAAACATTGACGCACATTCAATTTCTTCTGGTCGTCGCTGCAGTTACGTGGAAAAAGCCATAATGCAACAGTTTCTTTTCGAGTCTCCGAACAATGACGGTATAAATCTCCTTCGATTCTTCACTATTTTGCTGTCCAGTTCATCAATTTGATGAGGAATCTCACGTAAAACCCACCGTCGTCGATCGAAATTATTCAGAAGCTTTATGAATCACTTTTATACCGAATTTCGCTTCTATTAGACAAAATATCGACTTGGAAGATAAATTCTCATAATGTCTCAGATATTTCAATAACTCCACTAATTTGCTCTAAAGTCTTTCGTCAATGTCAAAGAGAAGATCGTCATTACCACGCTTCACAAATTCAATGAACAAGTTGTAAAAAAGCTGGCGAGAAGAGGGTTTGATCAAGATTGGGTAAAGTTCAAAAATGAAAGAGAGATTCTCAGGTCGACTGTTCTTTATGTCGGAACCAGTAATCCCATTTATTTTTCGGCAACGGTTCCTGTAATTTCTGATCAATGCCTTTGTGTTGCGACATAGTCCTTGCAATCGAATTCTGGTTGCCCGGAATACGCTGGAATACAACAGGCATTGGTCTTTTCTGACCGGTCAAGCATAACCTGGGTTCGCCCACGACTCAGTAGGTTCAAGTTCGACACGAATTCGAATAAGATGACAGATTTATACATATAACTTGACTTCGTAAATGCAATATCATCGGAAAAGAGATCATGTGAGAACAAAGACTTTTATCATAAACATCATGCACTAAATGTTGACTTAACATTTAATATCCCCTGCCTCATGTATGGGTTTTACAGCAGAGACGAACGATATGCAATAGAAATACCGTACCGGTACGAGCCGGTACGGGACAATGTAGGAAAAACAAGAAGTAGAGTAGAGTGGTACGGTATGCGAGATTGAAGGATTCTCCTGCATAATACCGCTTCCCCAAAAACTGAAAAGTTGCATTGTTAACATGATCTTTTCAGAAATCTGTTCTCTCACTTATTCTCAAAATAGAAATGAACTACTTAATGTACTTTGGAAAAGAGCAGAAGTAGTTAGATACGATTGCTGTACGGACACTGAGCTATTTTTTTTATATAACTTAATTCTGACTATGTTATAGATACCTGCTGGCAAGTTCAGTCTCTCAATTTATTCTCTCTTTTTACCAACATTATCATTAGCATGTATATCATCAAAATGTACTCTCACAGAGTCTGATTCCTTGCACACCATATACTCTTCTGCGCCTATGATGTTATTAAATCAAACTCTCACCCTCAAGAGATTCCAGCTTCTGCTTATTTCGACAACATTTATCATGTTGTCATTGCCAATTCGAGTGATGAAAGTTCTACGTGGTCTTTTCTTCCAATCGTTTCTCCTCTAATTAATCAACACTGTTTCTGTTGTCTATCTTTAAATAGTATTTTCTGAAACAAATATTATTTTAGATACAGAGCTACCGAAGTTGATTGCTTCCTCAAAAGCTATTTCGAAGCGAAATGTTGTTTCAAAAAAATCCCACACGGACCTCAAACGATTTCGTTGGTCGACGGTTTTTTTTAAGCTAGATACGATCAAGTTTGTCGAGATTTACTAGATCAAGACGTGTTTCTGATATCGGGCAAATATACTAACTAATTCTAGTTACTTGAATTAGCTCTCATCCGAAAAAATCGAGCAGCTTATTGTAGTAATAAAAATATATATTGTCTTTTAGATTCACATCTCTAACTTGAAAAAGTGGTTCTTAGATCATGTTAATTATTATATTATTCCTTACTGTAGTTTTGGTAATTGGTTTATTTTATATATTAAGTCCAGTTTATAATCCATCAAAAATTAATTTAAAAAACTCTCATGTAATTGTAACAGGTGGTAGCCGTGGTATTGGTAAATCATTAGCAAAATTATTATTAAAACGCGGTGCTAATGTAACAATTTTTGCACGTAATCAACAACGTTTAAATGATTGTGAAAAAGAACTACAACGATATTCGATTGAAGGTGGAGGTCAATTATTATGTTTATCTGTTGATGTTAGTTCATCGTATGATGTAGTGGAACAAAACATAAAAACAGCATGCGTACGACAAGGCCCAGTAACAGTACTAATTAATAATGCTGGTGTATTTTTTGCTAGAAAATTTCAAGACACAACACCTCAAGACTTTGAGGAAATGATGAAAACAAATTATTTAGGATGTGTCTATTGTACAAAAGCGAGTATTGACTATATGCTGAAACAAGGCTATGGTCGAATTGCTTTTGTATCATCACTTGCTGGGCAAGTTGGTTTATTTGGTTATACAAGTTACTGTTCAACAAAATTTGCACTAAAAGGCTTGGCTGAAGCATTACAAATGGAATTTGCTAAATATAATATTTATATAACAATAGCTTATCCACCTGATACTGAAACACCTGGTACAATGGAAGAATTGAGTAATAATAAATTACGACCACCGGAAACACGAGCACTAGAACAAACAGCTGGCTTTTATAAATCGGATGAGGTAGCTGAAAAAATTATAAAATCAATGACGAATGGTTCATTTTCATGTTCGTTTGGTGTTATAGGATATATATCAACATGTGTAACATCAGGTGTAGGACCAATAACAAGATTATCCGACGCTTTGCTTCAAACATTATTTATTAGCATAGCCAAACTGTTTGGAATGATAGTATTGAAGTACTTTTATACAGTTGTTAGAAAAAGACATCATAAAACGAATTAAGAAAGGGTCTGTGAGAAGACTGATTAACAAACTATAAGATTGCCCGCCGAAATTTTCCATTTTCGATTTTAGTATTACATTAGAAAGCTCATGCTTAGAAACCTCCATATCCAAAGTTTTAGCTTTTTATCATCGTTCTGAAAACAATGTCAGAGTTCCAAACAAACAATAACTATACTCCAAGAATACCATTAATAAAAACGGTTCAACGTCAAGTTTAGAGAAAGACGTGAATGGGGGATTGATGAGTATTGAAACTACTTAGGTTATTCCAGTCGGCATAGAACAAGAAAAAAGTGTTCGTTCCGAGGTTGTTCCATCGTTGCCAAAACTGCTTCTGACCTAAAAAACACCTTTTGAGAAAAAAGGAAAATGATTCATCGTGCAGTATGATTGGCACTTTCAGTACATCATTCATATCTTAGTTAGGCAAGAATGAAAAACTGTAATGGGCTTCTCCTTTGATAGAAATGAATTTGATCTACAGATTTCTGCTTGTCCAAATGAAAACTGATTAGTTTCAAGTGGCATATAGTCGCATCTTCTGCTTTGGGCTATCGATCTTTGTGTGTTTTCACAAACATTATATTAGCGTTTCTAGGGCGGTGGGGGCTTAACTATTTTTTGTTCATGCAGGTACTACTTTTTACCTGAAAAGGTAATCGTTTTCGTGGAGGGTGTGGAAACAGATGTCGGACCTGCCGCATCAGAATGGATATCTACAAATGCTGAACATTTTTATCACAACACGGATACAGAGCCACCGATATTCTGATATGTATTTGCACGTGATAAGTGCAGTGCTATGCATGATTGAAAATAGAAGAAGAGAAGAAGACACTATCATGCAAACATCTCACGGCGTCGTCGTCACATCAATGCGTCAATAAAGTTTGTAAACTCCCGCTTGGTGTCATTGTTACCAGCAAAATTTATGTCATCTACATTTTAATCTACACGTGAACGCTATCAACGACCAGTTTTCACCACTCGCCGATCGATTTTCTTCTTTCGATCCACCTTCTCTTAATCCATTCGCGACCATGTGAGCCACCGATGGCTCACAGTACATGCTAATGAGAGAAATGATACAAGAATCGATTTTTTCTCTTTTCTTCCCTCAGGACAGAGTAAGGGTAAGTCATTCGTTTATTCAGTTCTAGGCAATGTTTCAATTATTTTATTATATAGAGAAATGCTTTTCGTTAATACAATCAAGACAAAAGAATTTGTCACATTCAGGACAAAAAGTTTCTATTCTCTTTGCTGCCATCGCACTTGCTTCTCTTGATTCTTGTTTTCTGACTTTCTCGTAGCAACCAGCACAACGCTTTCGGACATTGCGTGTAGGTCCTTCTATTTCTTCTAGCTTGTGGTCAGCAAGTTTACGCGTCGAATTCTATGTTGATTGCTTTCTGGGATCAGGTGCGAGGTTTTCAAATGGTGCACCAAGAAGTAAAGACTGCACAAGTCTTTCGCGAAACTGCAGAATGATCACTTGGCGTGCCCCGTAATTTTCCTTGTATTGGGTGACGCAGATTAAATGGACCTCTCAGTATTTTGAATATTTTTCATTTATAATTCGCCATAGAAAAAATAATTTTTATAGAAAGATTCCTTGTCAAATTCTCTACAAAGCGTAGATATTTTTATTATCTTAAACAGTCTCCATTATTTTGGGACATACGATACAATCGACTGGTCCAAAAATTACAACTTTCAAAGACAACATTTTTTCGAATTTTTTTTACTACACATTTTCATTCTTCGACTATTGTTCCTTTGAATATTACTCTATTCAAGAAAACAAAATATACTACAAGATGCAGCGTGAAAAGTTCTACAAACTACAAGCCAAAGTTTATTTGAATAGTGTGCTTTTTGTTTCTAAAAACACAGAGACTTTTTGAGATTAGTGTTTTGCGGTTATGAAAAGTTGATCGCGCAGAGTTTGGGGCCTCTTTAAGCACAAAAAGTATAGAAATAAAATAAACTGTTCTTCCTAAACTGTAGACCTTTTCACGCTGCATCTTATGGTATACTTTGTTTTCTTCTTAGAGAATCATATTAGTTGATTAAACAATAAAATAAGAAAATAGAATTCTCATTCATGTAAAAAATTATTTTCTGACAATAGCAAAATTTCACCATACAAAAGTTTTGTTTCACTTGAAGACGAAAACTACATTATTAAAATAAACTTTAGTTTGCAGTTTATAGAGCTTCTCCCGCCGCATCTTGTGGTATATTTTGTTTTCTTGAACACAGTGATATCCGAAGGAACAATAACAGAAGAAATAAGTTCTAAAAAAATGCTACCTCTGAAAGTTGTAATTCTTGGATCAATCGATTGCATCGCATGTCTTAAAATAATGGAGACTATTTAAAATAATAAAAATATATACGTTTTGTAGAGAGTTTGACGAGGAATCTTTTTATAAAAAAATTTTTTTTTCTATACCTCATAATAGAGGGGAAAAGTCCAAAATACTGAGAGGTCCATTTAATTTGCGCCACCCGATATATCAAATAACTATTTACTAGCGTCGTCCCAAAAAGCAATTCAACTGCTATCTTTCAGTCCCACTTTATTGACTGCCAGAGACACGTGCAATAGGATGATAGCTGATTAAATAAATTACTACCTAATTTTCCTTCATTGTAATCGAGTACAACTTGTAGCTTCATCATACGTTCACTTTTACTATTAGTACTTCCAGTCAGGGATGTAACAATACCAATATCACCAATACCAATACCAATACCAATACCAATATCACCCAACACCGTATTGGTATTGTTACATCCCTAGTTCTATGAGGACTTTTGTAGAGCACCATCGATAATCCCAGATTGGCCCGGATAACCCTATGGTCTGTCCTTATCTTCATGGGGAAAAAAGGCCTCGGAATCTGATTGGCTGATACAAAAAGTTTCAGCCAAACAGATTTCGAGACGTCTTTTTCCATGAAGATAGGGATGGAACAGAGGGTGTTCGGGCCAATCTGGAGTTATCAAGGGTGCTCTACAAAAGTCCTCATAGAGTCTCTGACGGCCGTCCATTAAATGAGGGAGTTACAATTTGTAGCCATGTGATTCAACCATTTTGTCGACTAATAGAAAAGCGCACGCAACGACGAGCATTTTACGATTGGTACCAAGGTACTGGCAAAGTAAATGTATGGTGGCATCGCTAAGTAGGGAACCTAGAGTACTCTGATAGTATAGTAGATGAGGACCCAAGGGTATGCGCATAGTATGCAAATTAAGGACCTAAGGGTACTCCTATAGTATAGCAGTTGGGGACCTAAGGGTACCCTCATAGTGTAGCAGTTGAGGACCTTTGGGTACCCTCGTAATACAGGACATGAAGGACTATGGGTACCCTCGTAATACAGGACATGAAGGACTATGGGTACCCTCGTAATACAGGACATGAAGGACTATGGGTACCCTCATTATAAGATTGATATGTAGTTAGCGAAAGTAAATAGTAAATAATTTTAATTTACTTTACTTTGGTAAAGTAAAAGTAAATTGCCACCCCTACTTGGAAAGCTTGTTTTGATTCACATTTTCGTTATTATTGTTCGAAAAATGCCAACATTTTAGGAGCAATTCGAGTCTCTCGCTCAACATAGCATTTTGAATGATGCCTGAACCGTACAACTGATTACTGCTTCAGTAGCGCTTCAGTTTTGACATTTGTACCAACACAATTTCGATGATGATTCCAAAGAACTTCAGTATCTCTTCATTAGTGGTTCGTTTCCATTGATGAAGTATTGATCATTTACTAATCTCATGGCTTTGCAAGTATTGCTGCAACTATCAATTAGTTTCATGAATTATGAGACCAATAATTTCGTCCGTTATGAAATGCCGATAGCAATCAATAGGATTGATTGTCTTATCGTCATTCTGCGTCAGATTTTGGTTCTATTTCATTTCAAGTATGTGAATCCATCTCATTATCAGTACCTTCTTCATTAGAATCGTCAGATTCGAAGCACAATGCATCAAAAACGTCATTCACAGAATTCATTTCATCAAGTAAGCTAGCGCTATCTTCTGTACCCATTTCTTCAGACGACATGTGAATTTTTCGAGAACTTCGGTCGTATTTATATACAGAACGATAGACAGGAAAGAATATGAGAGAAAAAGCTAGAAACTTCCTCATTTTTCTGGTGCATACTTTGCATAATATGAAAATAACGAAAAAGTAATCCGAGCGATTATTCAGTTCGGCAGAAGAAAATGACTCATTGTGTAGTGATATAAAGAAGAGAACGATAAATAACCGGTAGAAGATAACGAAAAGGTAACTAAGCGCATTTATTAAAAGTTAAGTATCCATGAAACTGAGCACCTCGAAAAAATTTTTCGAGAAAACCGAATCGGGTTGAATGGGTTAACTAATAGTATAGATCGATTAAACAGATGGACAGAATACTTTGATGAAATGCTCAATGTAAATACAGTGGTTGATGAACAGATACTACAACAGATTCCAAAACCGTTACTGAATCAGACGGAGCTCTCTCATCAGGATGCTGTACCGACTGTTGGAGAAGTTGTGAGATCAATTCAACAGATCAAAAATAGGAGAGTTCCAGGAAAAGACGATGTATCTACAGAGCTTCTAAAAGCAGGCGGTCTTCCTCTAGCTGAATGGTTACATGAAATTATCCGTGATATTTGGGAACAGGAAATTACGGTAAAGGATTGGACTATTGCTGTTCTAATACGATTATATAAGAATAAGGGTGACAAGCGGATCTGCGATAACTACAGAGGTATATCATTGCTAGTTGTAGCAGGAAAAGTTTTCGCTCGAATCTTACTAAATCGTATTCAGAACACGCTGGACAAAAAAATACTAGAGGAACAAGCAGGCTTTCGCTAAGGCAGATCTACTATCGATCAAATATTTGTATTGAAAACGGTTATGGAAAGATCAAGAGAATTTAATCAACTGCTACATATGTGTTTCATCGATCTTCAAAAGGCCTATGACTCAGTTAATCATGAAGCCCCATGGCGAATATGTCGTGCATATGGATTATCTGATAAGATAATAAAAATGATCAAACTTTTATATGAAGACACAGCAGCTGAGGTACGAATTGATGGAGACCACAATAGTAGTATCCAAATGAAAACTGGCGTTAAACAGGGATGCCTTCTCTTCCCAAACTTGTTCAATGTCTATATAGACTTCGTCATGAGACAGATACTTGAACAAGCAGGAGCTGAAGGTGTTACCATGAGTTATCGTCTAGGAGATCTATGGTACTCAGGTCATAAAAATAGCGATGAAGTAAAACTACTAACTCTCATGTATGCAGATGACATCGTTATTATGTGTCAAAATATACATGATCTAGAAAAATTTATAAAAACATTCGAAATTGTCACAAAAAATTTTGGTCTTACCATGAATATCAAAAAGACATGCATTATGTCACTGAAACAATTTCAACAGGCAACATGTAAGACCAAAAAAAGGGCAGAGATTGCTAATGTTCTATTCGATATCACTATACGTAATCAGAAAATAGAAATAGTGGACGAGTTCAACTATCTCGGATGCTACGTATCAAACGACCAAAAACAATGTAAAGATATTGAAACTCGTGTAGGCAAAGCGGCCAATGCATTCAATAGCCTTCGACGTATCGTTTGGTATCGAAAATGTATATCGATCCAAGCTAAAATAAGAATCTTCAAAGCATCAGTACTTCCTGTACTTTTGTACGGAAGTGAAATATGGTCTCTGACAGTTCCTGAAGAGCAACGTTTAAAAACGTTCTATATGAAATGTCTAAGAACAATAATCGGTATATCTATCGCTGATCGAATGAAGAATGATCTTGTGCTTCAGTTAACTGGACAACCACCTCTTGATAACATCTTGAGAAGGGACAGATTACGATGGTTTGGTCATGTTAATCGAATGAACAATGATCAAAACAGTCCAATGTTAACAAAGAAGACTCTTTTCGCTTCATTCAGAGATGCAAAGAGACCTCCGCATGGCATCAAATTACGATGGAAAGACAAAATCATGAAGGACATCACGACATCTAATATCAAAAATTGGAGACGAGAAACTCTTGATAAGGATAAATGGCGTAAGACAATTAATCATGATGTCAAATATAATATAATACACACAGATATTGCACGTATTATACGAAAACATAAAGTAAGAGCTGCTAAGCGACGAGCACAAGAACTAACATATCAAACAAAACAAAATACTACTACATCTATTTTTAACCTCATAGCCCACTCAACTGATGATACTACATGCGCACAGTGTGGACATATCTGCAAAAGCAGACGAGGCTTAAAGATTCATCAACATAGATGTGTTAATAAAAATATCACATATAAACAAATTGTTGTACAGAACACTAAACAGTTGAAAACATTGGATTGGATAACTAATACACAACCGATAAAAATAATAGAATTGCTATTAAAAAACGACAACGGTGAGTATGTATGTCCAAATCAAGTATGCAACAGAATTCTAAAACCTCAAGGTGCTACATCACATGTGAAAGCATGTGCGAAGGTGTGGTTAAAAGAACAAAACGTCCTGGTTTACTGACCAAAATCTACATGTAGCTAGCTGTGAAATATGAAGATGGTAACTGAAACTGGATCCACTTGAGGTCTGGAGGTAACAATCGGATGGAAATCGCAGTAGTCTACATGTGGATGATAATCATCTGACAAACATGACCAATTCGTTTTTATGTAACTTTGTGTGTATGTCCTTATGTTGTTATATATGTGTTTGTGTTGTTTTGTCTGTATATTGTTTTTTATCTTAGTTAGTCAATATTTATATGTCATTTTTTTTTTATTCATTTTATGTTTATTTTTACTAATTTTTAAAATTATTTATTTTTATTTGTTCCTCGCCTAAACCGGGATACCGGTATCGGCATTTCTTCTTCTTCTTCTTCTTCTTCTTCTTTTATGTTCTTCTATGAACTTTCCATTCTGGATTTTCCTAGCTCTTATTATCGTTCTATATATAACGATTTAATCTAAGGATAAATACAGGCAGAGTAGAGTCCTTTACATTGTTCATTCGATGACTTTTTAAAAATATAATCTTATCGAAATTTCTCCTCAAAACGTTTTAAAAATGCGGTCGTGTTCATATATCACAACCATACTAAGCTATCGGTACTCCAAAAAAAAATTATTACATACGCCTTTATTCATCATATGTAGTGCAAAATATCCAGCTAATCAATATAAGCATATCATCTATATTTAAACAAATGAATCCGTTTTTCGAAAATATGTTCTTCTTATTGAACATGTCCTTTAGAATGACTATCAAAGCAATAGTCGAAACGATCGTTTAAGTACCTTGGAATTATTCGTGAACTCACATCCTCAATCATATCGATCTAAAATGATGAAGAAACTTGATTTAGTTTCCTACCATCTAGTTATTCGAGATTCATTCTCGCAATTAGAATTGTATAGAATGTTGTAAATTAAATTGTTCAAACTGAGGTAAATATTGGCAAAATGAATTGTTTCCATTGATTTATGAAACTTGGAAGTTGAATTTAATTGAAGTTTCAAGTATTCAACTATTCAATTCAAATTCGAAGTTTAAATCTCATCTGGCATGCGAGAGAAACACACATACAGCGAAGATGACATCTTTCTCACTGGGGGTGATACAAAGACACGAGCACCGAGGCTATCTCCACAACTGAGCGTGTCATAAAAATATCGTAGATGAATAATACATAGACAAGTCTATCAATAATACCCATAATCGAAACATACATTCATCGACAACAGATACATCAATAAATTAAGACAACAATGGTTTCTTCATTCTAAAGGGTCAATAACTTTTCTCCTAGAGACAACCTCTCCGATCCTTAGTCATCAGCCGGAAGGTGTCGTGCGATGCTTTCAATCTCTTTTCTATTGAATTTGCCATATCATTCTACTATTATTCAGTGATTTCTATATCCTATGGTAGCGAATGTATATATTTAATTTGGAGTCATTAATTCAAATTGATCTTTTAAACTATTTGATAAAACTCTAAAGCAAAGTCGAAACCAGTCATGGTAACTTATTTCGTCCTCAAAAGACCTAGTCGTCAAATGAGTCGAAATCGTGATCATGGCAGTTTAAACATACCTTCAGGTTGATCTATTTCCGATAGTTACAATTGCATGCTTATAGTTATCTCTTAGTTGATGGTGTGCTCATAATGAGTTTATCTTTCTTCAGACAAACATTGTGACGATGACTCACTGCTTCCCTTGAATGGGAACTTACACATCGACATCAGCCGCCAACAATGTGCCAAAAATTGTATCCTCATTCATAGGTATTTATTTCTATGAGAATAGTCAAGAAATTTATTAATTAAGTGATACAAGGACAATCTGATTTTGTTCAAGGACATAAACAGATTTTAGTAAAAATTCTAAATCCACTGCTTCTATGTTACTGCATAAATCGAGTTCAATTTGCGTGTCAGTTGCAAACAGCTAAGAGAACACTGACGTTATTCGAACCGTAGTTTGCGACAATAATATCGAGTTTGCCGTCTCCATTAACATCGGCTGCTGCCACCGAATATGGGTTAGTGCCGCTTGAATAAGTCACTTGAACAGCAAACGTTCCATTGCCATTGTTAAGGAGAACACCAACGTTATTCGAACCGTAGTTTGCGACAATAATATCGAGTTTACTGTCTCCATTGATATCGGCTGCTGCCGTAGACTGCGGATTAGTGCCAGTTGAATAAGTTACTTGAGCAGCAAACGTCCCATTGCCATTGTTGAGGAGAACACCGACGTTATTTGAACCTCTGTTTGCGACAATAATATCGAGTTTGCTGTCTCCATTGACATCGATTGCTGCCACCGAATGTGGGTTAAAGCCAGCTGAATAGGTCACTTGAGCAGCAAACGTGTCATTGCCATTATTGAGGAGAACACCGACGTTATTCGAACCGTAATTTGCGACAATAATATCGAGTTTGCTGTCTCCATTGACATCGGCTGCTATTGGAAACACCGGCTGAGTGCCAGTTGAATAAGTCACTTGAGCAGCAAACGTCCCGTTGCCATTGTTGAGGAGAACACCAACGTTATTTGAAACGTAGTTTGCGACAATAATATCGAGTTTGCTGTCTCCATTGACATCGACTGC
>JAJEKB010021159.1:403004-483911 GCA_022393335.1 Macrotrachela quadricornifera
TAATTTGCGACAATAATATCGAGTTTGCTGTCTCCATTGACATCGGCCGCTGTCACAGACACCGGACCAGTACCACTTGTATAAGTCACTTGTATCGGAAATCTATTGCATGGAGCTATTACGAAACTAACATTTTTATCAGCACCAATATAATTATGAAAAATAATTGCCTTATCGGAGTATTTTTTACTTTCAACAACGTTACCCCAGCTATTTCTTAGATAACGTGAGCAAACAAAATAATGCCCGGTCCTGAAAAATTTTCCTGACTAATTCACAGCAACTCTTTTTCCGAATAATGCATTCTTATCGTCGTTTAATCTTTCGCTGGTTCCACGATGCTGCTTTCAATTTTTTACAATTCGAACTAAACTGAACCTTATCTCAGATTCGATCAGATTAGCAAACGATATGAGTCCCTAATCAACTGAATTCGCAAGATCTTCTATGGGCATAATTAGTAGGATGATTGACAACATGCTCTTGATAAACCATGATCAGAAAACTCTCTTAAAAAGAACTTTAATTGGATGATACTTGTATTTAGGTAAGAGATGATTGATAATGTACTTCACCCAATAGTGGATACTTCAATGAAGCACTGCAACAATGGCGTAATCAAATGACATTGGCCCTAAAACAATCGTTCTTCTTTCCATCTACAATCACGTGCTCATTCATTCGTTATTTAGATCAGACAATAATGGTATTATATTTGAGTCCATCCAAATAAACACTCAATGATTTGTTTGTCCTTTTCATAGTCCAAAAACGATAAATTTCTTATTCTGTCTTTTGTTAAAATCTATATTGGTCAATCTACCACCTCACGAAAACTGGACAAGAATGAAGAAATCAATGAAGAAAGAAATGAGGGAAAGAAGAAAATTGACAGTTTCTTCTATAGCCAAACTAGCAAACATCTTGAATGAATATCATCTTCAATTTCTGAAGAGTTGTTCGTCAATCTTTCAAGAAGGAAGTGGCTGATTTAAATCTGGAAAATCAACTTATTTTACAAACTCAATGATGTGAATATTCATGTACATACGCGAACAGAACACAAATGTTGCCTTACATGTTGTTGTCGTCGTTTCTGTTGTTGTTGTTTTTGTCGTCATCGTTGTTGCTGTTGTTGTTGTTTGTGTTGTCGTCGCTGTTGTTGTTGTTGTTATTGTCGTTTTAGGGATGTCGATCAAGACGACAAGTATTGCAGCAATACCGACACCAAGAAGAAGAAGACCAAGTAGAGACAGAATTAAACAGATAGGTGAATATGGGCAACGAATGTGTTTAAAATAGCTAAGTGAAACATTTTTCAAAGCTTAATAAGGAAAAATGCAAAACAATTATTTACCGTTTCTTTTTATTTCTGTTTGACGTCTGGTGATGGATATCCCGAAAATCCATTCTATTTGACAATGAGCCAGTTGCCTGAATTAATTTTAAATATGAATGTAGATAAAAGAAAAAAGGATAAATAGTTTTATTTTGGTTTCAGTTTTATCATTGAATCAAATAAAATAGTTTATAATAAAAACTCAAATGTAAATATAATCTATTGAGACAAAAATAATTTTATATTTAACCTGGTGAAATGAAAATACCACTAAGATCACGTCACTTTAGTTTTTACCAATAAATACTTATCTAATCTGTTTTCTGAGGCAGGTATTTTTGACGGAACTGGGGAAACGTTCAATTACAATACGGAAACGAACTAAGAAAAGGGTGGTTGAAATACTTATAACACCATAGTAATTCATTGTGTTTCCATTCATTATTTTATACTTCGCTTTTGTAATAACTTTTTTTCGACATAGGCGCTATCTAAATGAATATATTCTCAGTTTATTTTTATACAAACGATACTCAAAGGCAAACATCTTTCCTTGGAAATACGTCAAAATCCGCTTTAAATGGTTTACTCCTAGAAAAACGTTAGATTTTTATTGCAATGATGATTCTCTCAGTCTGAAGAGCTATTCCATTAAGAGTTTATCTAAATGAGTATGTGATTAAACGTACTAGTTGTATACAAATATACTTATTAGACTAAAATTTGATGAAGGTTTCTCTTTATCGAATTTTGTATAAAACTAGAACTTTTGACCTTTTCTAAAATTCAATGAAGAAACAATCTTCCGATATCCAATAATAAACACTTAGATATATAGAACCTAAAAATGAGTATACTCCTCATTTAGAAATCTCACGTGTATGTATAGCTGAGAACTGGAAGTAATATTGCTGCCATTGTTTGCACTTGTTTGTTTGTTTACTGATTTACCAAATTTTGGATTGACAGTTTGTTTGACAGATTTATCCTGGACTGCTTGAAAGACATTTTGATGGAGGATAGGTTCATCTTTCACATATTTTCGCTGCTCTGTTTCTTTCTCCTTTCCCTCTATTATTGTAGCCTGTGATTTGCTTTGATTATAACGCGTAGTCAAAATAGTTGATGTCTATTTAAACAAAGAGAAAAAATATATATTTCAAGATTTTAAGAATATAACCGAGAAGAAATTATGTTGAGGATTGGCAGACTGACTGTTCGTCGAACCAATCTTATTTTTGGGTGATCGGGTGGTTATATGGATAACAGAACGGGATCGCATATTTTTTTAATGAAAAAAGTTTACCGACAAATAGTAGTGATAGCGGGAAATAAATGTTTTGCTAGACTTTTTAAACTTGATCTTGATTGTAATGTGCGATTGTGTTCGACAAGAAAATGAGCTTTTGTATTTCATTTTACTGATGCATCATCGCATTATATGTTGTAGATAGAAGAAAAAGAATCAGTAAATAAATATACATATTGTAAGTTTCTTCAGAACGAGGAGATGTAAGGTATACAAGGGTTTCTTTTATATCGATATGACCTACTCAGATTTCATCAAATAAATCGAATTATGGTATTTTTATTTTTTTACGCTGCGCAACCAAGAGTTAATTAAAAATGTTAATTTAACTGTCTCTTTTGTTTTCTTGAAATTTCATCGGTAATACTTAGTTTTTTTTTACTTTTATATATAACATACGAAGGTACGCATCGTCCCATCTCAAATCACTGTTCTTTTAATCATGTGTGACTTGCTGTATGAGATATACAGATGATTATTAAAATCAGATGCTAGTATATTCGAATAATAAGAAGTCAAATCTGTTTATAGCTTTTTCGACTTAAAACTAAAATCGAGAATAGATATTCATAAATAGCTTTCAATAGTACAGTCGAATCAATGCAACTATTTTATTTTTCAATCAAAATATTCTAATTAAATTTAACGTTGTTAAAAGAGCTTCAACATTAGCATACGGCGATGATATTCTTTAAAAATCAATCAGCAATTCACTAAACAAATAATTCGTTGCTGATTATTTCGATCTTTATATTTCTTCTATACAAAGAAAACAAAAAAAAATAATTAAATCGAAAGAAATGCCGCCTTTCTGGCTTCTTATTCAATTTAACACACAACTCCATCATTGGAATAATAAATAAGTGTAAATCAATTGAAAACAAATAAACCTTTTCTCTTAACGAAAAGTCAAATTCAATCTGCTACTTTCGACTTTTACTTTTCAGCAATCGATTTTATGTCAGAATTGAATAGTTTTCTGTATGATGCTTTGAGAAAATTGGAAAAAGATGTAGAGTATTTAATTTTGCCGGCGTGTTTCGTGTTGTTTATTTAAAGAATAAACACTAATCAGGACATTATATGAAAAGGAATAAAAAAATTGGATTATAGAAGAATCAAATAAAAACGATAAACTGCAGAACACAAAATAAAAAAAAGAAATAAATCAGGAAGAAAGGAGATCTAAAATAATATGTATGAATTCGTTTCATTGATATTTTTTGAAGAAAGTCGGAGGAGTAATATAGGAGATGATATAGGGGCTAGTTAACCCTTTCACGGCGATTCAGTTTTTTAAGAAAAACTAGCTTCAACATATTAGTTATCATGCGTGTTCACGCTCCATAAATGCGTTAATTGATATCTTCGGTATATGCAGCTATTTGTTTTTTGTTTTGTTGTTTGTATCATCGCGTAGGAGATCTTCTTTCACGTCGAACTAAATAGTTGCTCAAGTTTCTTTTCTCTGTATTACATGTATTATAGTAGGAACGAAGTAAAGAAACAAAATTTCAAGTTTTTTTCTTTTACATTCTTTTCGTGACATTATCCTTGACTCTATTAGGTACTGTTATGGCCTCTTTCTCGTCTTTTCCCACTGCCATTACTGTTATATGACTCCATCATACATAGGTAGATACTATTTTTTATCACTTTCTGCTTTGATTGTAACAATTTTTTTTGTCTTGATTGTTTTAACTAGAAGCATCACGCTATGCAATAAAGGATTTTAAAAATAGCGAGGGTGGAACACATAAAATTTTACGTGTAATCTTCCGTCTAAGAATAAAAGAAAGAAAATTGTTTTTCTATTAAGTTTCTTGTTACAATATAGTGGTGTCCATCTGCAGACCCCATCGCCGCGACAGAGTTAAAACCTGGGCCGAGAGAACATTCAACAAGTCAAACGAAACGCAAGCTGGCAGACGATGCACTGGCTGCTGTGCGAAGGGAAGGGCAGAACAGTCAAGAGAAGCGAGCAACGCAGTAGCAAAGAAAGTAAAAACTTTCTGTTCTGACTGTGATAATTTTTTTTGTCTTCAGTGCTTTAATGATAAGCATTATGCTATGAAATAAAGAATTCAAATAAAGTACGGAAGACAGAAGCTATGGCAGCTTACATCTAACCTTCTGCCTAAGAAAAAAGCAAAAGAAAGTGCTTTTCTATACATTTTCTCGTTAAAGTATAGCGTTGCCCACTGGTAGGCGATATCGCCGTGAAAGGGTTAAAGAAGATTAAATTATTCGAACATCATTTTGTAACTTTTAAGTTGAATAAAAACAAAACTCAATTTATTCTTTCCTCAACGATAATATTTATATAAAGATACATATCGTCTTTTGCTCTTTGACAGTATGTATCTTTATGAACAAGCAAGCACATGTTTATTTTTGTATTATATATTAGAATCGATATTTATAGGAAAATCCTATTCAACTGAAGTACAACATCATATCAATGATAACTATTTTATCAAAAATAAATATTATATGATTGTTTAACACTTTTAGGACTATGACTCAGTTAATGGACAAAATTTCTTACAGATATGATACTTAATATGGAGATCGTACATCATAAATTTTTTTCATTCAAATTCTTAAGAGATGGTTCACAAGTCTATTGAATATATCGAAGCACTCGTCAATATTTTAATTTGAGATTTAATGATCTCATCTTGTTCGGCATCATTCAAAACTTCTAAATCCAAATTTTTAACGTATTTCAATGAGCTGGTGAGGAACTAACCCAATTTTTACTGATAATCACTCACAAAAATATATCGACAAAATCACCGAAAATTTTCCTTATATTTTTCAGTCTTTTTTTTTTTGTTCATAATAAATTAACGAAATTTTTCGTGTCATATACCAAACGATAGAGCATCGAAAGCTGAATAAAAGTAGCTATTTACATATCCTATTATAACAGACTAATCCAGAATTATTTATTAAATATTGTCTAGAATTCACCATTTTTTAATAGTATATTGGCTGTCATTTAAACATTTTCCTTAACTTCCAGACTAATTTTGAGATATATTGTACAGTTTTTCCTCCTCTACAAAATGGTACAAAAAAAGATTCCGCTTGGAATGAAAAAATTGCTTCCAATGTTGACCAAAACTATGATAATTTTTTATGATAAAATGATTTCAGATGGTGTTTTTTGTCATCATATATTGAATTTTTAGTAAATTACCAGAAATTTAAAGTATTTTACAGATAGATACAACTTTTTTCTTAATGATACTCTCTTTGTAAAGGATGAAAAGTATACATTTTCGATTAGGGAAGTATAATTAACAATTTGATTTTGTACTTATGATAATATTATATATACAGAAGTTTTTTATGTTGCTTCAGTTTATTTGTATTTGTGGGCCTTTCGATCATAAAAAAGGGTAAAATTAAAAACCTATTGTCTACAATATTTTTTGAACAGTTATAGAATCATAAATGGTATATCATGCACAGTCTATGACAAAAGTTTAAGCGAAATTTGTTTTCCAGTATTTTTTTGTTAGTTTTGTATTAAATTTTTTTTCTTATATAAAGAGATACGGATCTGATTCTAGTAGTAGTATAAATAATATGTGAAAACATCTACATAATCTGCTATAGAATGAGACTGTGTCTATCTATATAGGTTTTTTTTATAGTTAAAAGAAATTTTTTCTATACAAAAATAAGTTTAAGTGCATTTAGGGTTTCACATTTTTCTCATCAAGAAATTTGTGATTAAATTTTAAAAAAAATATATCAATCGATAAAAAGTTTCACGTTCCATCATTTTATAAAAAAACAACAACCTTTTAATATACTATCTTGCTCAGTTTTGAATGCTCTTTTCATTGATGTATAAAATATTATAATAAGAAATGAATTATAGAATATATGTTCAAAAACATCTGTAACTGCGCATATAATATGTCCAGGTGATATCAAAATGAGATGAACCTATGTAAACTTCTCCACTAATTTCTAGTTTTTTTAAACGCATCATCATGGACCTTTATGTTAACTAATCAATTTTACGTTCACAAAAGGCAATAAATGTTGGTTTTTTATTTTCTATAAAAAAATTTTAAATTTGAAAAAGTTGTATCTATCTGTAGAATCTCTAAATGTCTGGTAATTTACTAAAAATTCAATATATGATGACAAAAAACACCATCTGAAATCATTTTATCATAAAAAATTATCATAGTTTTGGTCAACATTGGAACCATTTTTTTACTCCAAGCGGAAACTGTTTTTGTACCATTTTGTAGAGGAGGAAAAACTGTACAATATATCTCAAAATTAGTCTGGAAGTTAAGGAAAATGTTTAAATGACAGCCAATATACTATTAAAAAATGGTGAATTCTAGACAATATTTAATAAATAATTCTGGATTAGTCTGTTATAATAGGATATGTAAATAGCTACTTTTATTCAGCTTTCGATGCTCTATCGTTTGGTATATGACACGAAAAATTTCGTTAATTTATTATGAACAAAAAAAAAAGACTGAAAAATATAAGGAAAATGTTCGGTGATTTTGTCGATATATTTTTGTGAGTGATTATTAGTAAAAACTGGGTTAGTTCCTCACCAGCTCATTGAAATGCAATAAAAATTTGGATTTAGAAGTTTTGAATGATGCTGAACAAGATGAGATTATTAAATCTCAAATTAAAATATTGACGAGTGCTTCGATATATGGCCTGATACTCGATGGGCTCATGGACCCACTCTTAAGTATATAAAAAAGTATTAAAAACTTTCTTGATTAATCCCGATGCTAGTGCTATGCCAACATCCTATTTCATAATCTTCTATATATACAATTATTTCCTAAGAAAGTATGCTGAATGCAACTTAAAGTTCTTTTATGAAAATAATCGTATTATTTCAAAATCTATCAATCTGATTATTTTAATTAAAGTTTATTTTATTTCTCGAAGAGCATAATGAACATTGTGTTGTCTGATATAGACTTATCAATTTATCTTATTGATATTTTTTTCGAGACTATATTTAAGATTGGATCAGTGTTAAAAGAGGAACATTTAGCAACGAGCTATCTGATGAATTGACTATTTTCCCTGAGAGAGAAACTTCATATACATATATACTATTGGTCAAAAGTGTCCTCCTTCCTCGGATCTCCGACATAATATGAACTGTAGATCTAAAAACTAGTATGTATATAGTTCTTGATGAATGCTGTTCAGTGACATCACCCGCAACTCGATTGACTGAAGTATAAGAAAGTCATAATGTATGCAGTCTGTCTCCACTGTAGGCTTTATAACTCAAGAATAGAAGGACTTTAGAAGTCAGAGTTGGTTTCATTTTGTAACTATACGCGTCTAACTATCTGTGGTACAAATTTCATTGAAATTCAATGAGTTTTTGTGAAACTAGAATCATTTTTCTATACGTATCGATATATGACAAAGTCAATCTATTCCATTGTGTACTTCATAAATCAGTGAAAATTTAATAGATGGTCTTCAAATTTATAAGAAAGGTTGCCCTACGCGAATCGTTACTATTTCCTAAAATTTTTCGCCTTATATCATTTCCCAAAGAGAAATGTCAGTGTGTGTCCAATTGTAGATGTTATAATGGATCTAGTTATTCGAATACTTAAACAATTGACTTCATCTTTTGGGTACATAACTAACATGTAAAGAGGCACAGTTCTATCAAAATAAAGTGAGGAAAATCACAAAGTATCATGGATGATAAATTCATCATTTTGTTTTTAATTATCGGAAGTGAACGATTGAGTAAGTTGTCGACAAGAAAATCTTTTTTGAAGAACAAAATCGACAGTTAATTTCTCTAACCGTCGACATATGAAAAAACCTGAATAAGCGTTAGAAGTCGAAGATGAATATTTAGTAGAATTTATTTAATATTATAATAAGAAAATTCTTATTATATTAAAAAGTTTTTGGTTAAAATTGAACTAATTTTGAGATAGATCCAAGGCATTGAGTGCTTGTTGATAATCATATTTTGTCAAAACAGTACTCTTTGAGAATTGTTTTTTAACTTGAAAGATTTTTTGAAAATTTTCTTTCAAAATTTCTTCAATTTGTGCACTTGTTCCCTTAAATAATGAATCAAAATCATGAAATTCTATTAAATGTCCCGATGGATCGAGTTGTCCGGACAATTCGGGAAAACGTTCACAAATATTTTTGATTATCTTCAAAATCGTATCAGATGAAAGAACACTATCTGAGTAAACTGTAAAATACTGATGAAAATTGTTCGATAACATCTCATCCTCTTTTAAATTCATCATTTGTCGATCGTCTTTAGTCAAAGGATGATAAATACCAATAGCATCTTGTTTAAATATTTTACCGAGTAGAGCAGCTGCACCGTAAGCAGTATTTTGTGATCCGATTACTTTGACGTAAAAATAATGTATAGCACCCCACTGTTGCGTTTGAGATAAACCATCATGTAATAAAATCTTATGTTGTATATGATGATCACTCAGAATTGATAGATAGTTTATACCATTCATCACTTTAATGCTATCATCAAGTAGACTTTTGTGTACGATTTCACTTTGAATAGATTTCGATTGACGACCATTTAGATCCCTCTTTACAGTACCCACTGCAAGAATATATTCTTGTAGATGAGAATCAAAATTTGTCGATATTTGTTCGCTATTTTCAACAGTATTCATTATAAAGATGATTAAAAGAAAATAATTAATTGTATTTTTATTTTGAGTTGCAATATGTTGATGTCACATATAGAAGTCATGAGTGAAAGCATGACAATCATTGCAATAACATGATGCATGTTGAAATAAATAGAAAGAGAACAAAAAACAAGAACAAATATTGACGCACAATATTTTATCATTCTCACTTGATATTGCTGTCTCGCAACACTTATTCAACATTTTGTAAAATCATTAAAAAAAACACAGGTGAGGTCACATATAATGTTATCAAAAATAAACATTCGAGTCGTGATAATGCTTTTTTTATACATTTTTATATTTTTTATTTGAAAAGACATACTTTTTCTATCTGCATAGGAAAGAAATATGAATTATATTTGGAAAGAAGTTTTCGCATCTTCATCATAATCTGATCATGTCCAATTAAAAATTTTATATTGAATCATATTGTTGAATTGGTCGAATTTGTTAAATATATTTTTTATTTCTTTCATTCACTTCTTTGTAGAAATTGAGAACGTTATTTTTAATAAATCAAAATTGTCATCGTCTTATTCTAGAAATATTAAGAGTTAGTGGACCAATATTATTCACAAGTCCTGAAGTATAATCAACAAGAGTGATGAATACATTTGGAAAATGTTTTATTCTCTCGAGATATTGTTATCTTCAGTGGTTAACAATCGTCAAAAATTTTTCTCATTTACCAAGAAGATTGTAGTTTTATTCTCGCGTGCGTGTATAAAGAAATCTCTGTGTGTAGTGGAAGGTATGGTGCTAACAGCCTTTTTCTAAACTTAGATACCGACCGATTAGATGATAAAGCTGGAAATTATGGCAATAATAATAATGACGATTATTATAGCGATGAATAATTCGAATTGGATGATGATCTTAATGTAATCCATAATATTATGTTAACGATAAATCGCGGTTTATGGTTATTTGATAATATAAAAGAAGAACTCTCTCACACTTTCTTCAAAGTTGTCATAAATAGTGAAATTAAGTTTCTGCACAAACAAGTCACATGTTGATGTTTAGAAAAAGATGAATTATTATTGTCTGCTGATCGATTATTTCGTGTTCAAGGACGATAAAAGTTTTGTATTTTCAATTATTCTTCCTCAATAAAGAGAGAATGTTTCTATATTACACTTTTATAGTTTCCTCTGATTTTGTTAAGAATTATTCAGTAAAATTTCAATATCCTTTTTTTTTTGTCTAATAATATTAATGTCAACAAACAGTCAAATCGATATTCCATGATAAAATAGACATTTTATGATTCGCACTCGAAGTCATGTGAAATCACATGAAATCAGCTTATTTCCCTTTGATATAAGTTTGAAAACTATTCTTATCATATTATGATTAATACCTGTGACACCATAACACTAATTATGAAATTATTTGTTTAATATCCTCCATCTTTCGCTAATTAATTCTTTTATGTTCTTCATACAACCTGAGCACTCTCTTAACATATTACATCAAAAGACTAGGAGTATGTTTCAACTATATAAAAATTCATTCAAAATCAGTGATACATATGTTAGCCAGGATGGTAATTAAATTTTGCAAATATAACTTCCAAAAAACACGAGAAAATCACATGGTTTACGATCATAGTATGCAATATAATGCTAAATAAGTAGAAATAGAATAAACTGCCTTTATAACTTATTTTCACCAAATGAATTAATTCTATTGAAATAATATCCATTTTTTATTATTTATGTACATCAAAAGCAACGAGACTTTAAATTTTAAAATATGACATACTCGCAATTTTTGTTGTATTTTGCAGTTATTTATTAAAAAATGGTTTTATATAAACTTATGTATATTATAAATGTATCAATGCATGATAGTGAGCTGATAAATCAATAATAAAATTAACTTACTTATATCACTTTATTTTACTTTTTTCAAAGTATAATAAAGATAAAGTTGCCATCCCTATGTATGATAGTAATACCTTCGATCAAGTTTTTATGATAAAAGCATTTAAAGAAAAAAAAATGAAAAAATTTTCATGTTTTTGTACGATAGATGTGCGAAAGAAAAATTTGGGGTGTGAAAATCCGACATGTCTGAGCGAGCTGAAAATTTGCATAACGAGCTAACTTTTTGTGCTCTTTCAAGTGGCATATTCAGTTTTCAAAGTCAAAAATTTTAGTCAACTATGCTGAGTGCTGATCTCATGGACACACTCTTAAGCGAAATTGATTACATTCAAGTTCGAATCCTCAACCAAATGTTTGGGATCATTGCACATCTATTGACAAGCTATATGAAAGAGTACTATTCAGCATTGCTCATTATTTTTGTGCGCCATCTGCTAAAATATGTCAATTTGACTCAACTACTTTTCGATTGTTACTGTCATTATTTGTCTTGCATCTAAAGAATGAATGCTTTCTGTTCTCTTTCATTTCACTCTTTAATACTATGAAATGATACTATCGTTATATATTCTTTGATTTCATATTGAAGATATACAACAGTTATAGTTTAGTCTTGTGATTCTACGAAATCATATAGATTCATTTCTCAACCGACGATCTGCGCAGCTGCAGTGAAATATAAATTATGGTTACTGTTCTCATTCTCAATGCATCGCATCATGCTATGCTTTGAATATCTTGTTTTTTTTTCAAGAAATATAGAAAAAAATTTCTAGTTTTTGTTTTATTCTCAAGCTCTTTATTTATTAAGATTTCTTATTTGAGAACAAGTTGATTTTAGTTCATAGTTTATTGGATAGTTGGTGCCATCATTGTACTTATATAACCTCCTCGTTGCCAATCAGGACTGATCTTGCCCTGGCCAATAATATTACAAAAAACACGATTTCCAGCTTCTTCAATTTCGCCATCAGAATGATCAAGTAGATAACCATTGATATAATCGAGAATATCACGTTTTTGTTTCATTACACTATGTTCCGTAACAGCGATATTTGCCAATAAATTAAGAACAGTTAAAATACAGATTTTATCTGTAAATTGAACAGCTCGTTTAAGTAAAGACATTAATACATTTAATACTTGAGAAGTAACAAGTGAAGGACGAACATCAACTATCATAGCTGCTATATTGGTTATTACACCACAAGCACGCCATGAAACATCAGCATAACTTGAATGTAACGATTCACAAAGTAACGACCATTCAACAGTTTTGTAAATGTAAACTTGAAGATTCTGATCACGTATTCCAGTTTGCCATAGTGCACGTAAGAAAAGAATACGAATTGTTTCATTTGTTCGTTTAAGTAATGAGTTAACTTGTTCTCTAGTCAAGCATTGTAAGAGCCAAGACATCAGTTTAGTGGCATATAATGTACCTTTGCTACCAGCATCACCAATAAATCTCAATGCTTCTTTACATTGATTATCAGTACCATTCAATGCTTTCTGAAGAATAGACCAATCAGGAGCGTTATGATTCATTTTGACAATTGTTTCCACAAGTTTCTGTTCAGATACACTGTTTGCATCTAGAAATTCATAATGTATAATGCAAAGTGGATAACACTGTTCAGTTTTATAGATAGCCCATTCTTGATTAACCAATCCTTCTCCTGAATTCAAATAATGAATCGTATTATAACCACGTCGATGTATTGTTTCAGGTGTTAATTTAAGTTCCGATTCATTTTTCTCTTGAACATTACCAAGGATGCAATCAGTGAGAACAAGCGTATTTTCGCCGTATTCAGTTGCCTTTTTTGCTTCTGCAAAATAAAGAGCTTTACCAAATTTTAATTCACCTTCATGACCATTATTTGGATCTCGATCGAAACTTGTAGGAATACGAAAACCTTGTCCACTAATTGAAAGAGCAGCTTTTCGAGTAGTACCATGCAATAACGTTACGACATCCGGTTTACCAATGGTACGTCTAGTTTTTTCGAATGCTTCTTTAAGTCGAACATTTGAAATTAATTCAACGGATTTTATATGTAACCGCTCTTGTTGTGCACCGAATTGTAAATAGGATTTTTGTATGAAATTGATAATTTTCTGATTAATATCCTCTTCACTGTCACATAGCCTTGAAGTAATATCATTTAGTACACGATCAAACCAATCATTGGCCCAATTGCCTGGTACTGGATATGATTCTCGACATTCTGGACAAGTAATTCGTGAATTTTCTCCAATCAATGTTTCCAAACATTCTTTACATAGACGATGTTTACCTTTGCATGGTAAAATCATGGGATGTGAAAGAAGGCCACGATGTATCGAACATATGAGTGGTTCTTGCAAATCGACATTTAGATTAATTGCTGATCCAATGAATCCTCTCGTTGACGACATTCTAAAAAAAATTATAAATAATAACTTCAGGGGGTAGTAAAATTATAGGTTCCCATATATCATAGCCAGAAAAATGAATTCTATATTTTGGAAAAAAATTTCTTTCCAAAATACAGAATTCATTTTTCTAGCTATGACAAGGAGGCCTATAATTTTGCTGTCCCCTGTATATTTTTGTTTACACATTCTGCATGATCGATAGAAATTTTCTATCTAAAAAAATGAAAATAAATCTTTGCAAAATCAGTAATACATATGCATATCAATGTATCTTTGTTATTATTCGTTGACGCATGATCGCGTAAATATACACGTCAATACATACAACATATGTATTTATTTGGAGTTATCTTGAGTTTTTATACCGCATTTACTACACAATTAGATCTCATTTGATAAAAAAAACTCATAAATGAATGGTTATAGTAAATTATAAATTGATAGATCCTGATGAATCACGTAACTATTATCGATTTTTAAAAAGAACAGAAGTGAGTAAAATGCTTATAACTTTTTAACGAACAAAGATAAAAACTTGAGATTTTCAGCATTCGAAAGAGGAGGACAGGGGACAAGTATCCATGTAAAAATAAAAAATTTCCGAAGTATTTTGTAGACTAATTGTAGCTAAAAACAATTTGAAAGAACAAGCAATTTCTCTCAAAAAAAGTTTTTTTTTCGTTTTTTCCAACAATTTCTACCTCTGAGTAGTGCTCTTTCGAGCGGCGTAAAATTCAAGTCTCCAGTGTATGTCAGAAACGAGAAACGGCAGAGACTTGAATTTTATGTCGCTCGAAAGAGCACTACTCAGAGGTAGAAATTGCTGGAAAAAACTAAAACACATATTTTTTGAGAGAAATTGCTTGTTCTTCCAAATTTTGTTTAGCTACAATTAGCCTACAAAATACGTCGGAAATTTTTTATTTTTACATAAATGCCTGTCCCCTGTCCTCCTCTTTCGAATGCTGAAAACCTCAAGTTTCCATCTTTTTTCGTCAAAAAGTTATAAGCATTTTACTCACTCCTATTCTTTTTAAAAATCGATAATACTTATTCAATTGTAACTTCGATATAAATCTACAAATAAAAATTTAATAAAAAATATATTTTGCAAAATATTTTATTAAGATATTGTTTGTTAGTTATACCTTTTTTTTTTATTTTCCTACTTTTGTAAAACTAAGTTATGCTCGCTCTTGCTGTTGCACGTATGTTGTGGAAACATCATCTTTCTCGACAAATTCTTTCTTTTTCTTTTCCTTTGATTTCGATGTCTTTTAAGTAACTATATTTCTTTTGACTGTGAATACAAATGTACGTGCGTTCTCCGTTTCTTCCCACATCGTCATTCTTATTTTTACTTGTTTTTCTTTTTTGTTAACCTATATAAATTACACCTTTCTTTTGAATTTCTATGTTATGTTATACATAAAGACTATTCACTGAATCATTGTTTTTTTCAGACTGCTATCAAACAAGACTGAAATTATGCAGCTTTTCGTAGAAGATTTAAATGATCGCACTTTCACGATTTCAGTAAAAGAAGAAGGAGCGAACAATATTGTACAATGTTTTGTTTGTTTCCATTTCAGGTTGAGCCAGATGATCTTATTAGTAAAGTCAAAGAAAAAATATGTGAGCGGAATGGAATTCCGATAGAAGAACAACGACTTATGTGGGCAGGCAGACAACTTCAAAATGACAAAACTGTTAAGGATTATGGTATCGAAGATGGGGATATAATCTTTCTAGTCTTAAGACTGAAAGGAGGAGGATCGATTAATCATTAAAATTTGTTTTCCATATTTAATACATTGTTACTGCTATCTTTTTTAAATAAACCAATACAATATTGCTACACTTTGAATTAAACTGAGAATAATCAGATATCGAATTAACAAACGGATTAATATATAATCAATGTTCAATAAAAAAAAGCAAAACATTCGAACACGTACTACAATAAAATTCTAATACATCCGTGAAAAAAAAATTTCAATGACTAAAGGAAAGCAGTTGTTGTTGACTATGCAGAAAAAAACAACAAATATGAATTGAAATTTATTGAAAAGTTTATTTTTCATGATTCTGTCATATGTATGTGTGTGTGAAAGCATGAAGTTGTTCGCTATGCACGTCCTCACTTTCCATTGCTAATAGGATGACTGTGTTTCATATGGCACCAATAAAGGAAAGAAAATAATATGATTCGATGAAAGAAACAGTAGTTCTTTATACAGAACCAAAGATGATAAACTATTATTTATTCATGGTACTAATGCCCATTCAGAAAAAGAAGGCGGGTGGATATTTTTTGAATAACTTTCGATAGGAACAAGATAGAGAGCTGCAGTTTTCCCCATTAGAAAGAGATGAAGGCGCATCGAAACCTTTATGGGAAGATTTCTCTAACTACTTGCCAAAGGGTGTTATATAAAACTCTTAGAAAAAACAGTATGTCTCGCATCAACGTCGCATTAATTCGTTCATTTTCCGGAGTGTTCTAGAATTGCCAGATCAAAAACTACAAAACTGTGTAAAGATTTAATTCCTGACTACTACTAATAAGATATTTCACTCGTTAAAAACCACTCTTCTACCTCATTTTTCGTGCAAAAAAAAATGGAACTTTTTCGATATTTCAATTAAAAATCGTATTTTTTGACGCGTGAGAAAAAGGCAGGTTTTTCAAAATATCTGACTATCAGTCGTAGAAAAGTGGTTAGAGAAATCTTTCCATACAGGTTTCGATGCGTCTTCACCTCCTCTTTCTAATGGGGAAAACTGCAGCTCTCTATCTTGTTCCTATCGGAAGTTATTCAAAAAATATCCATCCGCCTTCTTTTTCTGAATGGGCATTAGATTCTTGAGCAGAATGGTGCAAAGCCACACCAACATCATTTAACACAACAATGATGTCAAGACAATTTTCGATTATTTATTGACAAAGATCCATGACTTACGAATTACATTCCTTCGGACAATTCAATTTAGGATGAACTTATCAACACACTATTGATTGGGACAAAATCAAGTCAAAAACAACACTAATTCATCAATTAAAAAAATTCCCGAATCGATTGTATCATGTTTCTCAAAAATAAAAAGAACAGTTTGTTTTTATTGTAAAAATCCAGAAAGATCCATTTAACTCTTTCGTACTCATTATATAAATATAATTTATTTAACATAAAAATGAATTGAATCTTATCTATTTTGATTAGTGACAACTAAAACTTGTCCAGCATGTGTAATATTAACAGCAGTTGATCCCGGTAGATAGAATGGTCCCCCATCCATATGTACTGCCATTGGATGATTAAGTTCAATACGTACTTGACTCGATTGAGCAATACGATACCCATGAAAACCCATTCGAATTAAAGCCATTTGTTTTGTATTTAATCCAAGTATTTCTATTTTTTGATCACCAAAATCTTGTGTATTAAAATGATTTGTAGTAGGAGAGGAGGTGAGGGTATCAACATTTGTCATTGTCATTTGATTGATATGATGATGATAATGATTAATAGATGAAGCATCGTTTGATTGTGATGATATTCTTCCCCATGGATGAGTACCTGAAGCAAAACTTCTAGTATTAAGTAAAACAAGAGAATGACAATTTTGTATTAGATGAGTTAAATCATTTCCATCACAAATTAAACGTATATATGAACTTAAATTCCATGTTATTCCAAATGCAAAATCATTAAAATATTTTCGACTTTCATTTATACAAAGAATTTTATTTTTAAATGGTGATGTAAATTTTGATGGATTATTTGATCGACAAGTTTGATAATCGAGTACAATAGCTGCGTCTAATCCAAAACTTATATAATTAAAAAAGAATGTATTAACTGGTGTACGACAATTTTCATTAAATGATTGATTAGCATTTCGAATAAATTTCGGATGATTCATAAATGAAAAAAATCGTCGACGATTATTAATAAATTCATTATTCAATGTATTTATTTCTAATGGTTCAAGTTCAATTTTCCATCTATCAAGTGCAACTGGATTTGCATGCGATATTTGCATTATTGTTTTAATAAAATATTTTGATTTGTATTGACATCCCCAACCAAGTGCACGTGACATATCATTTCCAGTACCTAATGGACATATACCTGTTGGAGGATTTTTTAATAATGGAAAATCATCAAGAAGATGATTAAGTATCCATGCAACTGTACCATCACCACCACATATACATATTCGAATATTTGTTAAAGATGAATATATATTTAATGCTTCAATTATTATTTTATCATTTTCAAGTAAAAATACTTGTCGAGGATTAAGTAAATGAACTAATTTACGATATACTTCGTCACCTTTTTGTCCACCAGATTTTTTATTGATAAAAAATATAATTGGTGTTAATGATGTATTAAGCATTTCAATATTATTTGACATTTGTGCGCGAAAACCAAAAGAATTATTCGATATACGATGTAACCATTGAGGACGAACAACAATATTACTATACAAATAACAACATTTTAATAAAAAAAAATCAATTTTCAAAATAATTTTACCCGAGTTCTCCATAATCACATTTATTATTAATATTTTCCCAACATTTTTTATGATATCTTCGATGACACCATAAACATATAAGACCACTCGAAGATTCATTCAATTTTGAATTTATTTTTCCTGATATGAAAGTCCTTGATGAATCAGTTAATGATCTATGTTTACAATATGTACAAGGTTCTGTCAGAATTGGAATATGTGACCAATAATGATTATCATTCATATCAATATTATCATCAATAAATGATGGACGACATTCACGAATTGATTCATTAAGATTTATTTTTACTTTTTTTAATTCAGAAAGATGAATTGAATGCATCATTATTAAACAAGTTGCACATTGAATAAAAGATAAATTAGAAGATAATTTATTATATTCACATGATGTATAAACACAAAAATTTGAAGATAATTTATTCGATAAGTAAGGCAACCAACAGTGGGATTTTGATTCAGCATGTTCACTCCAATCAATACCATATAAACTCAATTCACATGTTTCTTCACATATCGACAATTTACTAACAAATTAAAAATATTATTTTATATTAGAAAAAACTTCTAATACAAATCAAAGAGGAAAGTATTAGTTAGTTTTTTATTTTATTCTTTATTATCGTCTCTATTCTGATATGTTTAAAATCGACCAAAATTTCGAAATAATTCATGTCGTTCTAAGAAACCACTAGTTCATCATTAAGTAAAGTGAGCTCTTTGGATGATGATTTAGATAGTACGAATATTTGGAATCTGAAAGTTTCATCAAACTCTTATCTGATCGCTACTAATTGACGTGACAGTTGAGAAGATAAAGTTTGGTTCAAGACAACAACCAACAAGTTATTCGAAGTGAAAATTCACTGATCATAAGCTTGAAGAAAAGAAAGAATCTACGCGCAATGTTAGTAGACAGTTCATTGACTGATATGTCAAGAAAAACGATCTACGTAGCAACAAAGAATGTTAAAACTTTCTATTCTGACTCTAAGAAATTTATTTGTCTTAATCGATCTCGATCTGAGGTTGATTAAAATGAGGAAAATCTACGAAAATTTTCTAGTCAATTATCGTCACATTCGACAAAGATACGAATTAAACAAGGATTAAAAATAGTTCGCTTTCTCTAAAAGATTTCTCAATCAAGATTCCATAAACACATTTTTATTTTCCTCTTAAAGATCATTTCAATATACAGAACATGATAGAGTCATTTTGTTTAAATTTTTACAAATCTGAACCAAAACAATCATAAATCAAGAATAAAATGAAAAACATTTTTCAAGACGTTTTCATTTAAAAATTTTTTACGAATATCAATAGTTTTATCATGGAGAGGAATTACTTTAAGTTATATGATAAAATCTTAATTACCTTAAATCTTTTGATGTTGTTATTGTATCTTCAGTTGTATGACATATTTGTTCTTCTTCAAGATCATCTTCTGATGAAAATGAATCATTTTCCAATATGTTTTCATCTATTTTCGACATAGTTTTTTTTTTATTGAACTTTAAAATACAATCTAAAAAATTATTTTATTTTAAGTTTACAATGAATTTTTCCATAATAAAGTTTTAAAAAATTAATCAGATAAAAGAAAGAAAAAATATTGATAGATTTCAATAGAAATTCCTTAACGTACAAAACAAATATTGTTTTTCATTTGAAATTAGAAAATGAGTATGGCAACAATTTTAATTCTATCGTATATCACCCTTATGCAAATCAAGTTGAAATATATTTTCATATAACACATTATATTGCACTGACAACATTCGTTATAATCAAATAAATTTATATTCACGAAGGACAACAAACATTTTTACGTATGAATAATACTATCATCATATAAAATACACGTGTATTTTAATAGCAATTATATTATGATTAATATATATATATATATATATTCAGGTAAACTAATTTTGTTATTTATATGATAAATAAGTAAAAAAGAGAAAAGAAGAAGCTAAAATTATCATAGGAGAAAAAAACAGCGAATAATAATAAAGTCGCTCAATCTTATATCGACAATAATCATTAGAATATTAAATTTAAAAGAGCCTATAATATTTATTATGATTTACCAAGACTCTACTACTATAATTGCACATCATTGCTTTCGCCTCGATCCTCATTTAAAAGATATGCTCTGTGTGTGTTTTCGTTCTCATCCTAATGAGAGAACTGTCTAAGATGCCCAATTCCGATTTTCTTTATTCATACATAGTTTAATAGAGGACATCGAGATATATAGATTGAGAAAAGAGAATAAAATATCATCTTCGTGTTCGATTGATTTCGTGAAGATTTTTGATCTCGAAATTCTGTATTTCTGTCTTCCTTCATAAGCAAATGTATTAAATTGAAAAAAGACGACGATACATAGTCTAATTTTTCTCTTTTTTTCTTCTAATTTTATTATAATGTCATAATTATATAAGAATTATAAATGATTTATATTTACATAAAATAAAATAAAATCTTACCTCGGACAGAGATTGTTAAAAGTGAAAATTCTCCCGTCACCACTATCAATAAGAAAAATCATCAATTATTTCGGGTGTATCACCTTCATTAAATGATGCATCCATAAGCTGTTTTTCTTGCAGTCCAAGATGTGTTTCTTTGAGCAATTGTTCAGGAGCATACATGGTCACTTCTAACTCTTGTAATCGTTGTTGATTCTGATGTCGCCTGTTAAGCTCTCCTGATATCAAGATATGGGCCAATGCTTTCAATAGAAGAAGGTGCTCATATTTATACTGTACTACTTTCGAATAATCGGTCATCCACAAAGTATCACCAAGTTCACGACAGTGTTTCTTACAGACATAGATTTTAATTACATGTGAAAAGCTGTGAATGAGCCCGATAATGTTTTGAAAATTCGTACAACAGATGAAGACGACCTGCTTTCACCTAAGATTCAATGAAGCCGAGAAATTGACATTATCTTTCACGTGAATAATCGTCAATGAATGGTAGGTATGGTTCTCTTGAAAATCGGAAAAGACAACAGACATTTTTGTTCTTTATGCTTGTGTTTTTAATCTAATTTTATACCAAAGAAAGTTGAAGAAAATATCGAATATCGACGGTGACAGTGATAACGCAATTGAAATCTGAGGCCTTCATTATCTCTCCCTTTTTCTTTAAGTTGGAATATTGAAAACGAGTCTGTTTTTTAGCAGATGTGATATGAATATTGTCATTTGATTCTTATCTCTCAAAGCTATTCGTTGCCGTAAAGTGAAATTAATCGTCCACCTGTTTTTTAAAGGTGCCTCTACATTTCTAAGGCTTATGTATACTTAAACAAGGATATATTGGTAACATTACTTGTCGCATCGTGTGCCATTCGTGGAAGAAATAAAGTTATTGTTATATGATGGAGTGAAGCAGTATTTCTTCCTCATTTTTCTCAGTCAATATATGATGTCATGGTGTTAACATGGCTGTCTTCATTATCATTATCCTACTAACGAGGGAACGTCCCCAAGTGTAAGTCTCCGTTTTGAATCGGGTATTTATCATTTTGTAGAGTTCAATGAGTACAGTAACCGCATTTAAAGGATTTCTGTGCATGGTGGAGTTTTCAGGAACAACGAGGTTCCATAGTTTCTGAAAAATCACCATGAGACTCTTGACTGACGGCTTGCATTTTAATACTATAAGGACAAAACATAGTGTTGTTCGAGCCAATCAGAGGTTATCAATGATGCTCTTTCATGTGGCCTGAATTACACTATGTTTTATCCTTATAATAGTAGAATTATTTTTTCTATAGCTCATAGAAAACAGTGTTTTCTACTCAACACTAAAAAATTCACTCTACTATTATAAGGATAAAATATAGTGTAATTCGGGCCATATGAAAGAGCATCATTGATAACCTCCGAATGGTTTGAACAATACTATGTTTTGTCCTTACAATATCAAAATTCAAGCCTTCACTTAAGAGCCTTATGGTGATTTTTCAGAAGGTATGGAACCTCATTGTTCCTGAAAAGTTCACCATTGGCAGGAATCCTTTATATGCGGTTACTGTACTCATTGAGCTCTACAAAATGATAAGTATCCGACTTAAAACGGAGACTCACACATGAAAACGTTCCTTCGCGAGTTTTGTTCTCATCCATGCCAACCAAATCGAAAAGATGTTTGCGAGCTTTTTATGTACTATACTCCATACTACAATGATGAGAATGACAAGAAACGCGTTTCAAGGATCGTGATGACAATTACGGAAACTGGAATTATTCTATTCACTGATGGCTAAAATCAGAGGTGCAGAATCTGCCGATAAATAGAAAAATTTCCCCAAACAGTAGATTTTTTCCGAGAAATTTCCCCGGCTACAAAAAATGGAAAAAAGAAAAATTTCTATGTAGAATATATTTTCGAAGAAAGGCCAATGAAAAAGAGCTACTTAAAAAATAGCATTTTATATACAAAACAATCCGTTCTTTTGATCATGGATTGGCTCAGGCAATCTTGGTACTTCTTCTTTTCTTAAACGATTTAGTACAATTGAACCGGTCGATATAAGCTTCCATGCTTGGTACTGTTCACTCTTTTTTGTAAAATAACCAATTTTTCTCCTTATTGTGACTAAAGTAATCATCTAGTGAATGTTGAATAAATGAATCAGCAAAATGTAATGGAGGAACATTCCAGTGAATCATGACTTCGTTATTTAACGAGTCATGATGCAATGAACGATTGACATGAATATGTCCTTTTAAAATTGACGCTGCTGATTCACATACAGCTTCGCTTCTAATTTTAAGTATCATTAGTGAATGAAAGTGGAGAAAGTCACCAATACCATTGGATAAGTCTCCATTTGTATAAAATGTTTTCATCACCTTCGATGTAACTAATTCTCCATCTTTTGTCCAAACGTTCAGTATATCCTTATCTTCAATTTCATGTAAAAGTCGCTGTTTTCATTTGGAGTATTAATCTTGTATGGCATCACTGTCTGTACGTATTCTGAGTTCAACATCGTATAATCAATGAGTCCTTTTAATTCAACTCTACCATAATCAGACGCTGTCTGTTTACTCGTTGATACCACCTGCTGGTATAAACGTGAAACATCTAGACAATTTTTCATTAATGTAAAAGCGGATGGTATATTACGAAATCGTGTTGTGATTATTTCAATTAATTGTTCACATAGTTCGATTAGTTTTCGTCTTGCGTATGTAGTTGAATCATCTAATTCATAATTAGCAGCTCGTCTGATGATTTGACGTTGTCTGAATTCATATTTCGATAGATCTTGATAATACTGTTCCATATATGTTGTAGATGATTTCATAAAAGCTTGTCTCTCCTCGTCTTTTTCTCTTTCTTCTTCTTGTTCTTCTTTGTCTTGTATATCGCAATTGTCATCGGTTGTTGATGCTCCTAAGCGGTCCGGTTCTTCTTCTTCACACTCTTCCAAACTATCCATTTCTTGTGTTTTATTTAGATTTAATTGTTCCAGTAATTTACTATATCCATTTAAACATTGTTGTAAGCGTCGAACTGAACCATCATGTTCCCACGGATATTTATTAACTTGTTGTACGGGCATTGATGCTCATATAAGAATATTGTAGATGTCATTTAAACCAATAAGTTTATAAAAAAAATCTACAGATTTGATATTGTCATGTTTGTAACTGATATTACCTCCACTACTTGTTTCGTGTTGTATACCAATATTTTGTCGTGTTCTCGTACTTAAATCTCCACATGCGAATGAATTAATCACGATATCTTGTCCTTGTAAATAGTATACTGTTGACCAATCTCTTAATACTGTTTCATAAACAGGACGTTCTGACTGAACAAAACGAGTAACATGAAATTGTTTTGGTTGAAGTATTTGCTCCTCGATTAATTCCGCTGCTTCCAGTAAATATTCATATTGTTTTCCATATGAAAATGTTTTCATGAGTGCACTACATGCTTTGATGAACGTCTGTAACCACGAAATCTTTTTCTGTTGCTTCGCATCATTTATCACTAGTTCAAGCAAATGTGCGCTATCCCACGATACTGTTAATCATTTCTCTCTCATTCCTAATTTTTGACATAAATGCTTCTCAATTTGCAAATATATACAGGCGCCATCGACGGCGCAACCAGTAAATTGTTCTCGTAATGCTGGTTTTTTCAATTTAAATGATTCTAGTACACGAACACAATTGCCAGCTAACTCTTCACCTGCTAACTCTGTGTGACATAATGGAGATTGAAGATAAAGAGGTGTTAATACTCCGTCAATCGTTATTATTAGACAGAGCTAGGACAAGTACAAGTACCGCAAGTATAAGTACTGTACTTGTACTTTAAGAAGAGTACTTGGTACTTGTACTTTAGGATGAGTACTTGGTACTTATACTTACGTAAAAAAACTCGTACTTTTGTACTTGTACTTGAAAGATAAATACAATATAGATTTTCGTAATAAGATTAGCATATCTGATTTAGTTCATCGAATATTTTCTATTCAAGCAAGTTCAGTGCCGATAGAACGAGTTTTTAGTCAAGCCGGTGTTATCATGACTCCTAGACGGACATCAATGCATGAAGAAGTATTCAGGAGTTTAGTCTTTTTACGTGTGAATCAAAGCTTTATCTAAGAGATGGTTTTAAAACTAACCCTTAGCTTTGATGCACTTAAATATTTCTTCTTCACTTTTTTATCGGTGATTGTTTTATTAGTGTTACATTTTTACGATTTTGATTTTTAAAATACATGCTTCCAAACGGCTACACATTCTTACGGGTTTTAATTTTATGTAAGATTCTAGTTAGAAGTATACAACATAGTTTATACAAGATGTAAATAGAATATAAAATACAGCACTTATAACTCAACTTTATTTCCAAGATAAGAAATGTGCATTAATTCATAGTTAGACCATTGAAACGATCTAAATCTTAAGATGATCAGCACAGGATAATGTAAAACAGTGTACTTAGGTCGTACAAAAAGTTCCCAGATTATTAAACAAAAACATAAAGACAAAGAGAAAGTTCGAGTTTTATTTTATTAAATGTTCAAAGTAATCACCACGATTATTTATACAAAGTTTCATCCTCTCTAATAGTTTGTCAAAAGTTTTTTTAAATTCTTCTTTTGGAATATTTTTTATTAGCTTGGAAACTGCACGAGCCAATGATTCTTCATCTGGTTGATCAGCTAAATTCTGTTTGATGTAATCGTTTAGCCAATAATCACACGGTGCAAGGTCAAGTGAATATGGTGGATGTGGCATTATATTGATACCTTCTTGTGTTAAATAATTAATAACATCTGAATGACGATGGGGTGAAGCATTGTCGTGAAGCAATTTTATACCTTTAGTACCATTCGACTTTCTTTGTTCCCGTATTTCTTTGACAACAGGCTTGAGACAATTTTCTATATACTAATCGTGATCTATAGTCTCGTCATTATTAACAGCATGGATAAGAACAGGACCATTTGATTTAAAGAATATACAAAATAAATTTTTTGGTTCAAATTTGCTTCGACGAACGATAGTACGTGGTGATTCACCTTCGCCAATCCAGGTTTTGTTTGTTGACTTGTGATGAAACTGCCTATGGTAAATCAACGTCTCATCACCTGTAATAATATTACATAATCGCCAGGAACCGTTACGAAATTTTGCTAAATTTTCACGACAAAGTCGGACTCGTTCTTGCTTTTGTTCATCATTCATTTGATGGGGCATCCAACAAGATGTAACTTTTCTCATCTTGAGATAATTGTGGATAATTTGTTCTATTGTACCACGAGAGAGAGATGTCTCAGCTATAATTTCATCATAAGTTGAATGTGGATCATTGTTGATAACCTGTCGTACTAATTCAATATTTTCATCTGTAAGCACGGAAACTGGACGACCAGATCGAGGATCATCATTGACATCTTCTCTTCCTTCACGAAAACGCTTTGCCCACTCTGCAACTGTTGGATATGATGGAGTCTTTGGTCCCAAAGCTGTTGCAAGTTCTTTGTGAATTGTCTTTGGATTTAACCCCAAAATAGTTCGAATTTTAATATAATGTCGATTGTATTCATTATCCATTTTTGAAATTTTTTTTTAAGTTCGAATTAAAGTTTATCGAAAAAAATACTGTAACTAAGTCTTAAAGAGATTTACTATATATACTATTATAGATAAGACATTCCATTATTTATCCATGCACAACACTCTTCGATATTAATTGGTTTATAAAATTGCCAATAGCAATCTGGGAACTTTTTGTACGACCTAAGTACCTTGTAGTCGCCGACTTACCACTTTTAATAACACTTTTGCTGCATGTGAAATTAAACTAATTGTCCTAAAATCCTCGCATTTACTAGCTCCTACTTTCTTTTCTATGGGAATTAGCAAGGTTTCTAAAAATTCTTTAGGCCACAAGCCAGTTTCGTAGATTTCTCTACATATATCCACTAGAGCCCTCTTTCCCTTATGTTTCATACTTTTGAGAAACTCGATGGGTATGCCATCTACTCCTACTGCTTTCTTGTATTTCATTTCTTTGAGAGACATCTCTATTTCACTCTCTAATATTGAAAATCCTATTCGCTCACTTTCCACATTACTTTCATCCTCTATGATACCTTCCCTTAAGCATTCCTCATTTGGATACAATTCTCTGACATATTCTTTCCAACTATTAACTATGTCATCATCTTCTATCTATCTCTTTCCATCTCTTGATTCCACACATCTCACGCTTCTAAATTTCCTTTTCAACCAGACTAGTCCCTTTACTTTTCCATACATCAAATCATACCTACCACGTTTTTCTAAATCCTCTATTATTTCACACTCATTTTCTAACCATTTCTCTCTCGCCTTTTCTGTCTCTCTCCTTAACTCATTGTTTAATCTTCTATACTTTAGCCTACCCATCTCACTGTTGACATTTTTCCATTTTCTTCTTTCATCCATCTTTTCTATCATTTTTTCGTTGACCCAAGGTTTCCTAGCTTTTACATTTTCTTTAAAACCTACCACTTCTTTTGCTGAGTCAACTATCACACTCTTCAGTCTAATCCACTTATCATCAGCATCCTTAACTCCATTCTCACTAGCTTCCTCTAACTTTTTCTCCATAATGTTTCCAAAATCTTTCGTAACAACTTTCAGTTTTTCTAAGTCCCATCTTTTCTTTACTAAAGCTCTCTTAACTTTTTTCAATCTCAGTTCCATCTCTTCGATAACTAAATTGTGATCCGAGCCTATATCTGCTCCTGGGTGTGCATATGCTTTCTTTATACTATTCCTAAACCTTTCTTGCACTAACACATAATCTATCTGATGTCTAGCTCTATCACTGGGAGCCTTCCAAGTATACCTTCTTCTTAAATGATTTTTAAACCATGTATTTGTAATGATTAGTTTATTTTCTCTACAAAAATTAACCAGCATATCTCCTCTATCATTCCTAACTCCATACTCAAAACTACCTACAATCTTATCCTCTTTTCCTTCACCTACAACCGCATTCATATCTCCCATTAATACAACACAACTATCCTTCTCTTCTTTTCTTATCAGTTCTTCTATTTGTGAATATAGTTCCTCTACCTCTTCATCTGTATGCGCGCTGGTAGGCATATATACTTGAATAAGCACTACATCTTTCGGCTCCGCTCTCAACCTTACCATCATGAACCTATCATTTACTAACTCTATGCTTCTTACGCAATTTTTCACCCTTTTGCCTAAAACAATTGCGACCCCATTCTGGCCCTTTATTTTACCTGAAAAAATTACCTTGTCATCACCACTTATGAGCTCACCACACTCATCATATCTAACTTCACACAGCCTAACTACGTCCAACTTTTTTCTTTCTATCTCTCCCTTCAGATTTTCAAGTTTCCCTGCCTGTAGCATCGTTCGAACATTCCATGTACCAATTATCAGTTTATTTTCTTTGGTTCGGGGATTTCGCTGGATGACGACCTGAGAAGCCCCTTTTCTTCTCTTGCCGGGCAAGATACTCATACTAAATTTCTGAGTCCCAACGTCACCTAATGCTATATTATTATGACTGTTATCCATATTTGCTGGGAAGAATTAGTTAGAGTAGTTTTCCCTTTGCCTGCTCTAACCTTTTGATCCGCGGCTCTTTATTCATTATTCAGAGCAGCCCTTTAGGATTTCCCTCATCCGCCAACCGAGGGACGCGCCTGGTCGGAGTTAGATCCCCGTGTTTGATCTAGAAGGAGCAATTGCCCAAGTTAATGCGAAGAGTGTCGACCTCGATCTTATGGTGGAGCATCTCTCACAACATTAACAGAAACAATTCCTCCTCTTAGATCAAACCAGGCATTACCATCTATAAAAGATTTTATGATGATAACCGCTGCGTTACTTAATTGTTTTCATATTCCAATGGTGACTCCATCTGCTGATGATGACGCTATTATTATACGTATGCACTCACTGAGAACAAAGAGCAACGCTTTACAAATACATCTGATTGATAATCAATTAACAAGAAATTCTATTTGGAATAACGTTGATCTTGATCATTTAGTTATGACATTTCCAAAACTATCGCTTACTGATATTAGAACACTAACCTTAGGTAATTCAATAACACTTATGTTATATCTTCACTGTTATTGTTTTAGGAGTTTAACAGTTAAGAAGAGCTCGAAGTTATGCAGAGGAACATGCAGATTCTACTGAATTAACAGACCGCAATGTCGAATTTCCAATTCAACATAGTACTCAGGCGAGTGCCCGGAATATCATCCGAATTCAATTTCAATCAGCACACAGAAAATCATGTCAATATTATACGTACATTCAGTTCAATTGGAATCAAATAATAGCTTGGTATTGCACATGCAAAGGTGGTCCAAGAGTGGTCGAGTGCTGCTCACATGTCGCATCTGCAATTTGGTTTCTTTTCTAAGAACGTTACCAACTTAAAACAAACAAACAGTCTTCATCAACTAATTCAGATAGTATAGACTATTGTGATTCAATATCAGACTATGAGTATTCATCTGATGATAGCGACGAAGTCGTCCACTATTTCCTTCGTTCACATTAGATGATTTATTTCACGTTCTTTTCTCAAAATAAATAAAAACTATTTTAAATACGACCCCTATGTTTTTAAGAAACTACAGCTTTTCTATCTCCGTGAGATACAACCATCAAAAAATCATTAGTAGATTTATATTCCACAACATGTATTGAATTTCTCCGCTAGAATATTTCAGTTATCTACATCATATATGATTATTGAACATGATTCATAAAAAAAGAATTCTCGAGACTTCACTTCGATAATTATCTATGTTATATTAGAGATGCATACTACCTGGATTATTGATCACTGTGAAAGATTCATATAATAAGTATCGTCAAGCAAAAATTTTACTAGAACTCTTTAGAATGAAAACAAGAGCATTTCAATCAAATCAAGATGTCCAATATCCATTATACACATTTAATATTATAATTATCTGTATACCGTTAAAATTTATGTTATACGATAGGAATCTGAAAGAACATCGTCAATATTTTTAAGGACAGAGTAGGAACAAATATGAAAAAAAATCGGAGTGGGATGTATTGAAATAGTAGACATCGAAGCGAAACACCTCCTAAAATCCTATATAAATGACCTGTGAGGACCAGTGTGGTCTTAGCAAAATTCAGAAGGCAAGCTTTCGAAAGGTTTATGTTCGGGCATTTTTGAAGAACATACTAAAGCCTACTTATGCAGAAAAAATGGTAACGAAGTCTCTTGAAATAATAGAGATCGAAGGATTACAAGCGGACCACCATACTGCATCTTCTATGTCCTATATACCCTCTACTTAATGTATGATGGAATCAATCAGAAAATCAATATTATAGGAAAACTATGATCTAGGTAAATAGTGAAATCAATTATCTTCATAATTATATGTAAATAGTGTAGCTTCTGTGATGATTTCGAAATAGGGCCTATTTTGCTAGCAAACCCACCCCCATCCTTTCTTTGTGACTCATCTTGTGATGATACGAAGAAAAGAACAATGAATAATCTGTGGAAGATAATGAAAAGGTCACTAAATGTATTTATTTGAAGTTAGCTCTTGAGAGATATGGATATTTCGGAGATTTTTCCAAGAAAACTGAATCGTGATGAATGTGTTAATATGGCATTAAGCATGGAAATTCAAAAGAAAATTCAAGATCAATTTAAACACCTTTTTACTAAATCCATCCCATCTGATCTTCAACAACAGCGTGCCTTCTATGAAAAGAAATGAATTTAATCTATTCGATGTTCTTTAAAGAAAAATAATCTTATTCTACGAAGAACCGCTGAAAATATGAATACGTTCTATCTTGGAAAGCGACAAGATTTTGAAGGTGAAGCAAAGCGATATTTAAGAATGACAGTGGCATATAAACTTTTAATCAACAACGATTCTGAAAAGAATTCAAATAATAATGATGATGATGATGATGGTGATGATGATGAACAAATACACTATGACTTAAAAGAAATGATTGAATCAATGAATATGTTATTAGGAAAATTAAGACAACATAAATCATTAGATAATGATACAGTGGATAAATTACGCATTGATGCAAGTAGAGTGAAATTACCACACATATATTTCTTACCAGATGTGTCTAAAGTAAGCAAAACAAACTTTAATTGTATTTTTGTATATTCTTTCTGTTGATGTGTTAGGAAAATGTATTATCATTAGTACCATTTATTACATCAAAATATAGTGCAACATGGAAAATTGGTCAGTTTATTAATAAAATACTACAACCTTTCGTCGATAAAACTTTACAATCAGTAAAATTTCGTGATGAAATTGATTTTATTCAAAAATTGAATCATTATGTTTCAGCAGCACGTCGTCTTCAATCAACAACTCTATTTTGTTCAATTAAAATTACTAATTTCTATACATTAAATACACATCAAAATGTTATCGATACAGTTGGTTCTTTCTTAGACGATCATTTAGCTTTCTTTCGAGATCATTTAGCCACGAATAAACTTCCAAAATCAACTATTCTGACAATTAAAATTCTTTTACATTTATTTCTTTTTAATAATGTCTTCTGTTATAAAGAACAAATCTATAAATTTACCAAAGGTAGTCCAAATACAATGCCATTAACCGAAACATTATCAAACATTTATTTATATGTCTGGACACAGAAAATCTGAAATCCATTTGAAGAAACCAATGAATTATTTGGAAGGTAATTGAATATATGTTGCTCGATGAATGTTCTATGTCTTCTCATTGTATATATAAAGATCAACTCTTTTTTACATGGAATAAGATGAATACTCTAACACTTGAAACAATTCTACACGAAGAAATTCGTGAAAAATATTTAAATATTCGATTTCAGTATTCCATTGGAACCAATGTCCAATTTTTAAATGCTTCTCTGGAACATCGAAATGGTCAATTATATAGTCAAGTATTTCATCATCCAACTACTATTCAAAGATATACGTTACCATATGTTATTGGTCATTCAAAATTATCACACAGTGATTGGTTTCGATTTGCTCTGATTCGAGCCGTTTATTATTGTTCATCAGTGGAAGATTTTCGTCGAGAACGAATCTATCTTGAATTAACTTATCTTAGCAATGGTTATTCGTTATTATTTGTTGAAAGTCATATCCGACATTTTTTCGAATATTGTCATATGGCAAATATGCGCTATTCATGCAGTCAAAGTGAATATGATAAATTTCAACGGTATTGGTTTGATTCTATGACGTTGCAACATCAACTTACAGATCAACTTCAAAAATTTGATGATAATGGACAATTAATTCATTTGAATTATTTCTGTGAGTTCGGTCTACGATGTCAGTTTAATCAACAATTCTATGAATTATGGTCTGAATATTTCAAAAAAACATCCAACACTATCCAATGATAGAATGAAGCTGTTTCTGAAGGCCAAACATTGTTATATATTAAATAGTTTATTAGGAATGAAGAAATGATCTTTTGAAACTTGATCATAGAGATATATATGTTTGTTTGTTTTTCTGAAAGATATGTATTCTATGTAATATCATTTTCTTGATAGATTTGAAATGTTTTCTCTTTATTTAGTTGTCTACATAGAGTTTTGAAAGAATTGTCATCATCTTCTTCTTCTAGATATTCTTTCCTAGTCAATGTTTATACTGAAAACTATGTTTGATTCATCACAAGATGAAAAATCACAAATTTCTATTGGTAATGAAGTACTCTACTTACATTTTGAATAATTGTTTAACTTTTATTTTATTTTTGTTTCTAGATAATTCTGGCTTAATATCTAACAACATTGATCTAACACTCGAATCACCTGATCAAGTAAATACAAAAGAAAATATTGATCGAATAAAAGTTTTCTATCTTCTTTCGTCGGATTAGTCATTGGAAGTATCGAAGGAAATAACTGTGAGATTTGAACCGACAAATGAAGGTGAAGACTATAATAAACAAGAACAACCGTTGCAACATGAAAATGTTACAGTTAATCTATTTAATTGTATGCAATGTTATGTGCAAATTCTACAATCTGAGGTAAAGACAGCGAAAAAGATCAGATAGACGAAAAACTATTGTTTGTTGTCATGTTTCCATCGCATATATTTATAGACCATTAAACAAACTGATGGTTTCAATTCAAATATACATGTAGATATTGCTCATCGAATTCATGAATTCAGAGAAGAACAAGAAACGACACCATCAAAAAAACAGACAAACCAACATCCCTGTAAGGATCACTATAATGATTTTGTAGCGTTTTGCCATGAAAAATAAGATTTCAGTATGATGCATACATCTATCCATTGATTTATTATGCACAGTATGATCATTGTATTCTCGAGTTTATCTTGTTTTTCTTATCTATAGCAAATAAACATTAGAATAGGTCCTTTGATAAAGTTTCACTACAAACTGTTTTTAGTTTCTTTTAGATCTAAAGTATTACTTTAAACTACACTCAAACATGGACCCTACAAACAATAACAATAACTAACTGTCAACAGACAGCAATGATCATAAAACAAGTAAGAAATCCTTACACAAACCCCACGATTATTAAAAAACTTAGCTTTCAAAATTCCATTTAGTTTGAAGTATTCGACAAGTAATCTTAATTTGACTAGATCTTCTTGAAAGTCTTTGATTTTTATACTTTTTCTTTTTAATCATAAGATTATTTATGATAACAATGTAGTTTTTAAAAGATTTCGAACTTCCCTGATGATGATCCATTATGCAAGCATCGAAACGCACCGTATGATGCTTTGAATCTAATTGTCTATAAATTCACCACTTACTTTCATTTTTGAGATTTTATTCGTTTGCAAAAATAATATTCTAAACTTACCTGGTGAGTTCCTTAAGCAAGAACGAAACTGGTCGTAAGAAGCTTAGAATATTTTATTCTTCTAATGAAACTCATCCTCAATTTTATAACTTCTAATTGATATGAGAATACATGTTGCTATGCAGATTATATTTATTTCGAACTTACCTGATGATGAATGGGCTAAGCTCCATTCGAAACGCGTCTTAAGAAGCTTGGAATTATCTTTTGAACTCACCCTGACTCTGACCTTCAAGGTTTCATACGAAACCTTTTTTCTACGGAACCAAAACTAGGTTTCGCATTTATGCCTAGATTAAGATCCTTTTTTAGTTTCGTAAAAAATCTTTTTTTTCAGAGTGCACCCTCGTGGAAATAAAGAGGATTCGAGAAAAAGAAGAAAAACGCAGATTCATTTTTACGGACGAACGAAAGACAAAAATAGAGTGAACACAATGAACTGTATGATACATCGTGCAAAAGAGATTAAGGACGTCCAAAGAAAAATAGAAGAACGATTAGCTGATGCACATGTAACATTATGAGTTCTACCAGGTCCGATTTTGATATTGCCTCGTGATAATTTTACAGGCGTAAAATAATCTGGTTACCATCACGTAAAGGGTTCTCGCCAAAATATCTTTTAGTTTCGTAACTAAGCGAAATAGAAAAGATCAAATCCGAAAGTTATCGCTAAAGCGACAGTGCAGAACACTGCTTACCTCGCACGCACATTACCCGCTACAACATCTTTACAGCCTTGAATGCATCGACGAACATCTTGATCCACCTTAGCATCACCTGTGGGTAAAGGCAAACGTTGTTCTGCAGCTTCGAACTTAGCAAAAGTTTCGTGGACGAGCTGAGCAGTATGATCAATTGCAGCCTGGGGAGATAGATCATATTGATGAATAAGTGTTAGAATCAAGTTGTCGAATTGACCGTCTGCCTATCGTTGTATCACATTATAAGTCTTTAGTGGACATGTTTAAATACAAAATGACTTACAATTTCTTGGACGAAAGAAACCATGTCATTCATCCTGATAAGAAAATGTGAATAGCGCTTTCTAAATTGAAACTAATAAAGATAGAAGTGAATAAACTCACAGTATGATCAAATCATTTGCCATCAAAAGTATTGTTTGTATCGCTTCATGCTCCATGATATGTTTCGGAATGTCGAGTCCGTATGCATATCTAAAAAGCCATGGTATTTAAAACTCAAAAAAAGTAAGAGATCATGAAACATATACTCGACTAATGCAACACTAACACAGGCAGCACCACTTTGTCGTCGTTCTTCCAAATATTGTTCAACAGTTTGAAAGGAACCTTTACGATCATGTTGTAGCTGGCACACTGCATCGGCATATTTTTGTAGATGGTGGAGCAGCCGTGCTCGAGCATCTATGGAATAGAATTATTAATGGATATATCGATAGTCAACATCTATTGAAACTAACCTGAGGTAGAACCAGTTACAACTTTGGCAGCTATTTCACTAAAACGTTGAACCATATCGCATACTTCAGGAACTTCACCAATGAAAGGAGTTGATCCAAGAGTATATGTGAGAAAATCTTTCAGCTGCTTGCGAAATAGCTTCGTTCCTGCTTCGTCATCTTTTAATGAACCGCAGTCGATTGCTATCAGATAGGACTTGAGTTCAAATGTTTTTATCGAATGAGTTAAAACTTACCATCGTCGCAAACAAATATCTATGAGCAATAAAATTACGTTAGTTCAAATCTATCAAATGAGAAAATATACGCACCCATCCGGTGTAATATGATACTATACGATATCGTTCTTCTTCAGCATCAGGATAGAAGCAGCCACTAGTTTTTGCATAATCTCCATCAATGATACGTTTGCGCATGCGTGGATCTTCGGTCCAGCTATATAATATTGGTCAATGATAATCAATCGAAAGTGTATGAATTTATACACATACCTAAATAGCCAAGACTCTAGTTGTGGACGTATTTGTGGGTACATATTGTTAATTTTAAAACGCCAGCCAGGAAGAAAAGTATACAAATCTGGTATGACAATTTGGCTGCCTTTGATTTTTTGGACGACACTCTGACGAGAACAATAGGGATGTTCGAGAGGCTAGAATACATAAACTTGCATACAGTGATTGTTGCTTTTGAAGGAAAAAAATTATACTGTGAAAAAGGGATGAAATGTATTCTATGCCTAAGAGCGAAAGGAAACCGCTTTGCAAATAGTAGAAATGAAATGCTTTTTTTTTATACCTGTACTTCATGAGACTTTAATCTAGTAATCCGTAGTTCGCATAAGAGTGTAATGAACAAAGACGTACTTTTCAGATTTCTCTCTGAATGGGCATCAAAATATCAAAATACACAATTTTATTCAGTTTTTCATCGTCTCTCAAATGAGACATTGTTCGAAATAATCTGTCGAAAAACGAAAAAGGATTTTTAGACGATATCTCGAAAGTCATAATCACAGTTTTTTTAACTAAAATCTTTTAAAATATTTTTAAAAATAGGTTTTGTGCCTTGTTATGATCACACTCAACTGAATAGCGAATGCTTCTTAAGTATGTTAATCAAAAGACAATTCAAAGCTAACTCGCTATATACCATTCTATTTGCCATAGAGCTTATAATTAATATGTATGTTTGTATGTTGAAGACAACACTTCTATCTAGATATATGAAACTGACGACAGACTAGGGGTGCACTTTAACTTTAAACTGTACAAAAGAAAGTCGTTAAGGTTTAAAGCAAACTTTAAACTTTAAGAATTAAAGTATGACTCTTTAATACTTTAACTTTATTAAAGTTTAAAGTCACTCTACTTTAATACAGTTAAAGTTTAAAGTTATTGCCGAAAACCATACAGAATTGAACACGAAGGGTTAACAGTTATTTTTGATTTTTATGCCTGCTTTTATTAAAGTTAAAGTATTAAAGTGTCATACTTTAACTTTAACTCTTAAAGTTTAAAGTTTACTTTAAACTTTAATTTTAAAGTAAAGTTAAAGTGCCACCCTTACGACAGACCGAATAAAAGATAATTCTTCACTATAACTACCGTTCTACACAATCTATCTAAGTTTGATTTGACAACTGAATGTGTGCATAAAAATATCAGACTTTCAATAACGACAAGGCTAGTATTATGTGTATTTCATTGCCTTCTTACTTTTCCTAGGATGTCAGTTACGGGCGCTTCATTATTATCGGCCATATTGTTGGATGCTTCAACTGGTTTTAATAGACAAATGCCATCGTCCTGCGATTTCAATTGTTCATGTATATCAGATGATATCGATTCTTTGACTGTTGGTATGGCTACATTGTCAGTTTGAAATGCATACATCTAGTATTATACACAAACGTAGGTGAAGTATATAGAAAGAAATTAGTTCTCTCTTCCTAAATCGATTTTCTTTAGAGATACAGAGGTGCAGCGGTTTAGAAGTAGACATGCATTGAACTCGAAGGTTCAAGTTCGGATTCGGTCTTGACTGCAATTATTTTCAGTTTTTCAATAAAAGGAAACACAAGTAAGTCAAACACGGAGGGTTTTAAACAGGCATGCACCGAACCCGGGAATAGACCGAGATTCCCGGGTTCGGTCATTCTCGGTATCTGAAATATCAGGCTTAGTCATTGGTTTATTTTGGCCTATAGTAGGCATTCCCCACAGTTTGAAATAGATCAGAAACGGCCGGACCCGGGATTCCCAGATTCGGTCGTTCCCGGTCGCGGGGCATGCGTACTATAGATCAAAGTAAACCAATGGCTGAGTCCGATATTTCAGGTACCGGGAATGACCGAACTCTGAAAGTTCGGGCTCGGTGCATGCCTATATTCATCGTATTTGGGATAGATGATGAAAGAGTAAAATAAAGAAAAAGAAGAAGTAATATTTCAATTACTTTGAACGAGTTTGATTGTTATCTACTTGTAGAATTGAATATTTCGTTTTGAATACTGAAACAATTGATAATATTATTGTAAGAAAAATGTATTTTTTCTGCTTTATATCTGTCTCTTACCTATATAGAGACTGGGTTTTTTCCAAGGAGGAAAGGCGGCACTCCAGGAGCGCATACTCCAATCTGCTCCGACGATACTCCAGTCGTACTCCACTCTACTCCATCAATATTCCAGTCTACTCAAGGGGGAGAAAAGCGGATTCCGTGTATCGACGATACGGTGGCGATACGCACGATACGGTGACAATACATACGATACGATTACAATCCAGAGAATATATGTAGACTAAGAAGATAAAAAGACGGGGCGTGTAAGACTGCAAATCGGCCTACTCTCAAATTCGTTAACTAATTACATAAAACGATGCAGAATGAGACGGCGAATCTTTCTATAACAAACTCGACTCATTTCGGAAATCAAATAAAAATTTCCCACTCAAGACATTACCCTATGCTTTTGATCCTCAGATGACACAGTTTTGATGTAATATCCATATCAAAACGTATGCTTTTTCGGCTCTAAATAGTCCTATTGGATAGAGCTCGCGATTCTGCACAAAATCATATATGCTCCACCCGAAAAAAGTTCTCGCGGGGTAAATTTCTAAGGGGCAAAGAGCGTCTATATGTATATTATGCGATATTTTAGAGGGATTGTGCTTCAAAAGTGCTTACAAAACTGTTTATGATGAAGTTTGAACTATATGATTCGACGCAATTTTTCACGCGCTACAAAATGGCACAATCCCCATGTTTTCATTTTTCTGGCCAAAAAATTTCACAAGGAGAAAACTGCCAAAACTGGTGGATAAATACACCAAGGTACCAAAGTCGTCCTCAGCAACCCATCAAAAAGTCTTTACGATGAAGTTTGAACTATATGGTTTAGTGCAATTTTTCACGCGCTACAAAATGGCATAACCCCCATGTCTTCATTTTTCTGGCCAAAAATCTTTATACAATAGAAACTTTTCAAAATAGAATATTGTATGGACCGGTTGCGTATTATGTTGTAATGAAGGATTGGAATTTATGGAATACAAAGAAGTTCAGTCTTGAAGGGCCGTGTCGAAAATAGCTTCGTCACATGGGTATCCTGGATAGAATATGAAGCACTTCGATAAGGTTTCTATACTTTCTTTGAATTTTCTATGAGTCATCGTTGTCCTCTTGCTCACTTTTTCTTTCCTGTACGTGCGTTTTTTTTTTGGTAACAAGGCTTTTATGGATGATGAAATCTGACAATACTAGCATAACAGCAACGAAAAGTTGAAAAAACAAAGAAAAATAAAAATGAAGATAACATGAAGTATTGCCATTCAATGAAAGCTGGAACGAAAAATAACGAAAGAGACACATGACAGTAGTCTTTTGTCTCGAAGATTAACTGGATGCATTGGTTGTGATGTAAAGGATGTGTTTGTGATGTGGTGTGTTATGTTGTTGCGAATATCGTGAATATTGGCTGTCATTGTTTCATATTGTATGATAGTAAGTGATAAACAAAAGAAATAGCTGGATAATAAAAAATGAATAAGCTAATAGGTTGACCTCGCTTCATATTATATATGAAAATGAAGGACAGGAAAAGAAATAGCTGAATGACAAAAATAACAAGCAAATAGATTGACTTCATTTCATATTGCATTCGGCGTTTAGACTCGGTAGCGATCAGTCGCATTATCGAGGGCTTTTCTTCTTTTTTCTTTTACTTTTCGTCGTCGTACTTACTTGAACTTTTTGAAAACTCTTAAGTCTTTATTTCTAAAAAGTTTTGGTTTTTTGGTTTCTTTGTTCTGGTTTTTTTCGATCTTCAAAGTCTTAAGAACAGAACAAGTAATTTTTAAGTAAGTTTTTGGTCTTTTTTGTTGTTATGCCTCCAAAAGGAGGAGGTGGTGGTGCAATGCCGAAGAAGCGTAACCGCAGCCTCGACAATCAGCCACTTCACACAACAACAACAACAATGACAACTACAACAAAAAGAACTGGACACGTTGGCAACAGTTCTATGGCCAGCAAAAAGAACCAACGAAATTTTAACATTGCTCCTCACATCCTAGAGGGAGTAAAGTTAAATAAACTTCAGCTGAACGATATTTTGAAGCTGCAATTTAGCGATACGAAAATATCTGATATACAATTGGCACGTTCAGGTGCATTTACATTATACGCAACTGACGTTCAATCGTTCAACCGCATGCTCAACGACTTGACATCAGTTCTATTGAACAATGGTCAACCTGATGCCAAGGTAAATGTTCCAAGATCAATACAACGAATCAAGGATACAGAGAAAGTGGCTTTCGTTAAACGGGTCGATCTTGAAATACCAGAAGATCGGATAATAGAAGCATTAAAGGGCGTTGGTCTTGATGTCACTAATGTTACACGATTGACTGGTAAGGATGGAACAACCCCAATACGTACAGTCAAGATATCGTTCAGCGATGTCGACAACAGAAACACATTTGTGCATACTGGTCTACAAGTGGATTGCATGCACTTCACCGCCGAACCAACATCACAAAACAATAAGCCGGTGCAATGTTACATTTGCTTGAAGTACAATCACATAGCCAAGTACTGCAAAACGAAGCAACAAGTATGTGCTCGATGCGGTGATAACCATCGTATGGACCAATGTACTATTGCCAGTGATGCAGTCAAGTGCTATAATTGTAAAGGTAATCATTTAGTCACTTCTAATGATTGTCCATTATACAAGGAACAAGAATCAAGAATGGTCAAAATAATTAACCGATATTCAACATCAAGCAAACCAGTAACAACAGCACCGTCAATTTATGACCTGAACCATCACCAACCACTACCGATATTGTCACAACAGCAACAAGATCACCTACAAAATGACTTATTCGAGAAATTGATTAATGTATTAAGTAGCAAAATGGAAAAAATCGGCGAAGAAACCACTAGCCGACTATTCCAGAAGCTATAACAGAAAATCAAGAAGATCAAAGAGTCATTTGGAGTAATAGACAACAGCCAAGATGATGCACTAATTATATCTGATTCTGACTCCAGTCGAGGGGAAGAATGCAATGTAGTTAAGCACATGAAGAGCAGACAAAGTCAAAATGTGGATACAGCTAAAGCAACAGCATCATCGATAAATGTTTATAATAAGGCAACAACAGCTTCTGTGGTAGTTCTTTCATCATCAAAATTACCAAAGAAGCAGAAAGAAGCATCAAAGTCGATCAAAAGAGTCCGTTCTCAGAACAGCTCTTTAGAGGAAACGACAAATGATAGCAACAAAGACTTTAAAATAAGCAACATTGATGATTCGAGTAAGCCACATTAATATCAACTCAATAACAAAACATAAAGACGAACTCCTAGCCAGATTCTTCAAATACGATATCATATCTGTGAATGAAACTATCTTGAAGAGTGAACGTCAGTTCTCTCTCTTGGGTTACAATGTTTACAGAAATGACCGTGTTGGGAAGTCTGGTGTGGGAGTTCTACTGGCAGTGAAACAACATATCGAATGTCGAGAAATACTGAACAAGACAACACGTCAAAACGAAGCGATAGTAGTAGAGATTGAAACACATAATTTCAAATCAATACTGTTAGCATCAATTTACGTGTCTCCAACAGCGACGACCGACGTTGGTTTATTTCGTGAACTGTACAGTATTAACAACAACTGTGTTATTGTAGGTGATCTTAATGCCACATTATATGAAATGGGATCAAGGAAGACTAATGCAAGAGGAAGACAGCTTCAAGATTTGTTCAAAGATGGCCTTATCGATTGTGTCGATGATGATAGTGTAACATTTGAAAAGAATGATTATGAAGAAAAACTCGATTGGATCCTTGCCAGTCAGCCTCTGCTATCATTCATATCAAATGTAGAAACACATCCACAAATCGGCACAATTACTGGACACAAGCCGTTAACATTTGATATTCCAATTGGAGTACAACCAAGACCACCATCTCTAAGAATATCATTTAATTTTAAAGCGGCAAAATGGCCATTATTTAGAAGCAAGTTAGATCAAGAGCTAAAGATGTGGAGAAATGATCGTCGATTAGATTCATCGGATGATACAGAAGAATATTCATCGTTTATTACCAACTGCATAGTTGTAGTAACGGAAGAAGCCTTTCCACCAGTGAAGCAAAAATACATCAGTTATAAACCAAGTGAAGTTTCGAAGAGCTTGATTAATTTAAAACATCAGGCATACCGAAGATGGAAGAAGACCGAAGATTATAATGATAAACATCAATATTATAATTATAATGTCTTATTAACAAATTCACTTGCAAATGACAGGAAAAATAATTTTAACAAGTTAATGTCTTCTCTCTGTCATAAGAAGATGTATTCGGATGCTGTGTGGCGAACGGTGCGCAAGTTCCAAAACAAACGGAGCAAGCAATCCTATGCGAACATCATGAAGTATAACAACGACACTGCAACATCAGACAAGGTGAAAGCAGATCTATTCGCGGATTACTTCTACAATGAAGTCTACTTTCAATCTTCTGATGTGCTACCATTTCATGATCAAGTAACTCGTCAAGCAAGCATCATCAAGAATGGATATATAAACAATTCAAACACGACTAGGTGGAAGAGGATTACTGTTAAAGAAGTTAAACTTCATCTTAAACAACTTCGAAACAGCTCTCCTGATCCAGACAACATTCACAATAGGTGTTTGAAGAATTATTCAGAATTACTTGTCCCGCATCTAACCAATCTGTACAATCTAATTTTGAAGAAAGGTTATATTCCAGAAGGGTGGAAAAAGGCAAACATTATTCTTCTATTGAAACCGAACAAAGACAAGCAACATTCGTCCAGTTATCGACCGATTAGTCTCCTTAGTTGCCTCAGCAAACTACTGGAGAAAATCATCAAACAATGGCTAATGCCTGAACTCGATCGACGAAATATTCTACCACAACATCAAGCAGGATTTAGACCAGGCAAAAGCACAGTTTACAACATCGTAAGATTAAAACGGAATGCTGGAGGACAATTAAGACGGGAGCGTCGAAAGCGTCATTCAGCTGTCGGCCTCTTCGATATCAAAGCGGCTTTTGACTCGGTGTGGCATGGTGGCTTGATCTACAAATTAAATGATCTACGTCTTCCTCGGTATATTGTCAACTACATGATCTCATTTCTTAACAACAGAACGGCTGCAATTGAATTAGAAAATGTATTATCACGTCCATTTAATTTAATGAGCGGTACACCACAAGGATCTCCGTTATCACCAATATTATATATTATATACACGACAGATTCGATGAATGGTATACCGACTCACACAGAACATGGGTTATTCGCCGATGATACAGCACTATGGACATTAGGAAATACCATGACAATCTTGAATACAAGATTACAACAATCTATAGATGCATTCGAAAGTTGGTGCCAATCATGGAAATTAAAACTGCAACCAACAAAAACAGAGTTGGTCCACTTTAGCATACATCCAAGAAAAGCGTATAAACATACAGTGGAGGTGAAAATTGAAAATACAATCATTAAACCATTGGATTATATGAGATACTTGGGTGTTATGATAGACAAACGACTTAGATGGCGAAGTCATCTCGATTATATCGAAAGCAAGATTGCTCCTCGGATCAGTCTTCTTAGATATCTATCGAAAATTGCATACGAACCCAACAGCAGGACGATGATAAACATCTACAAATCAGTTGTACACACAATGATTATTTATGGCTTTCCTGTTCTACTGACAGCTGATTCAACAGTATGGAACCGAATGCAGATAATGCAAAACAAAGTACTTCGAGCTGCACTAGGTCTACCAATCTATACATCGGTAAAATACATACATAAGATCAGCAACGTCCAGAAGATCAGGGATCACGCAATAGGATTACTGACCAAATCAATCCAAACGGCAACTATGAATAATGATACGGTATTAAAAAATCATCTACAAGATATTTTTAATGCAATTTAAAAACACCACCTACCACTATATATATAATCAACATCGATATACAAGATCACTGATGGGTTAACAAAATTCACATAGAAAATGTTATACGCGATTTACTCATTATGAATCAGCTATTTCATTTCTTCATATATTATTATATTATTTAATATGATAATGGATCAATTCATTGGCTTAAACGTAGTCTTGTAATCATTTAATATGGAGTTAGGTTGATTTATCGGCATATTCCAACCTCATCGATTAATGATATTCATCTACCCTGCTTCATCTTCATACTCAATATGAGGTGAAGTAGGTCGACCGGCTTATCCCGACACCATCGATTAATGTCATTCATTTACCCTGCTTCATCTTCATATCCAATATGAGGTGAAGGAGGAACATCCGCTCATTCACACACTATCGATTAATGTCTTCTCTTTACTTTACTTCATCCCATATTTTATATGGAATGAAGTAAATATATCGGCTTATTCAACTACAACTTATTACTGCTATTCATTTATCTTACCTCACTTTCATACTATATATAAAGTGGAGTAAATCTATCAGCTTATTCATCTAACATCGATTAATGTCATTCATCTTCTTGCTTCAATCTCATACTATATATGAAGTGAAGCAAAGCTAATGGCTTATTCGTACAAACACAATCATTGAACTTGTTTCTCTCCACTTCATCCTCATATTCAATATGAAATGAAGTCAATCCTTTTCACTATTCTTTCTTCTCTTACCGTTCATTTTTTCATTGCTTCATATTTGTGCTATCTATCTACATACTACCCTACTGATACCATTCATCACAAATAATGTACATCTCTTTCTCTTTGCGAGACAGAAGACCTATGTCATGAGTCTCGTCGTTGTTTTCTGCTTTCCAGCCTTGTATAACATCGGTCATGGAAATGTGATGGTTGTGGTTTTTATTTTATTGAATAAAAGGCTTTTGAATCCAAAAAAGAAATAGCTGGATGACAAAAAATAAATAAGCAAATAGATTTACACGTTTCTCGTTATATATGTAACAAACTCGTAGTATGCGATTCCGATATAACTTTTTTTATAAAGATTCGGTAGACCCAACAATAGTCTACATACTCGAGGATGATATTATATAAATAGATAGGTGGATTGTTTTATAAATTGCTGTTTTAAAGTTGTTTAAGTATATCTTGAAAATGTGTCTTTAATGTAATGTCATTATATAATGTTGCTGTTTGTATAGATTGTTGTAGTAATGTTGTTGCATACTCTTTAATTTTTGGAACATTACTGATTTTATGGATGTAGTCTACTGATGTGTATATTGGTATACCTAGTGCAGCTCGAAGTGCTTTGTTTTGAACTATCTGGAAGCGATCCCATATTTTGTTGTTGGCTGTAAGTAGCACTGGAGAACCATAAGTAATGATAGTTCGTGCAATTGCTTTAAATATGTTGATCATAGTCTTGTCGTTCGGTTCATTAGCTGTTCTGGAAAGAAACCGTAGAAGAATAATTCGACTCGCAATCTTTGCTTCTATGTGATGTAAGTGACACCTCCAGTTAAAATTTTTGTCGATTATCACACCTAAGTATCTTGTTGATTCCAGTGGTTTGATTGTTGTGTCTTCGACTTTTACTATCACTGGATTCTTATGCTTCTTTCTGGGATGGATACTAAAGTGGATCAATTCTGTTTTGGTTGGTTGCAATTTCAGTTTCCATACGTCGCACCAACTTTGAAAAGCATCTATGGACTGTTATAGTCTGGATATTAGACTTGTTAGTGTATTTGACGATGTCCATAGTGCGGTGTCGTCGGCAAAGAGACCATTTTCTGTGTGTGTAGGTATATCATTCATTGAGTCGGAAGTGTAGATAATATACAATAATGGAGATAATGGTGATCCTTGAGGAGTACCACTATCTAAATTAAATGGTCTTGATAATATATTTTCCAGTTCTATTGAAGTAGTTGGTTTGTTGAGGAATAATATGAGGTATTTGATTAAGTAATGTGATAGACGTAAGTCATTTAATTTGTATATAAGACCATCATGCCAGACCGAGTCAAATGCAACTTTTATGTCGAATAAGATAACCGCTGCATGACGCCTTCTTTGACCACCATGAATTAGATTTTGTGCATATCTTTCTAGTCTGACGATGTTATAGATTGTGCTTTTCTTTGAACGGAATCCAGCTTGATGCTCTGGTAAGATATTCCATCGTTCAAGTTCCACCGTCAGTCGTTGTTTCGTTATTTTCTCCAATAGTTTACCCATGAAACTAAGTAGACTAATTGGTCTATAACTAGAAGGATGTTTCTTGTCCTTTTTGGTTTTAATAGTAGAATGATATATGCACTTTTCCATAATTTTGGTATGTAACCCACATTCAGGATCAAGTTGAATAGGTTTGTTAAATGATAAATCAGTAATTTTGAATGATTTTTTAAACACCTATTATGTATGTTGTCGGGACCTGTGGAGCTGTTCGAAAGTTGTTTTATGTTGCACTTAACTTCTTGAGGTGGGCACTAGATCAATTCGTCGCCATTCAATTCGTCGCATAGTCAATTAGTCGTAATCAATTCGTTGCATATATATGATAGCAAGAGAGACAAGTATAGAGAGAATCAATAATTAAATTTCACAATTTAAACAAACTTGTTACTTACCAAGTTATTGATTTCAAAAGTTTCGTATGAAGTTTCTGAGCTATCCTGGGCTTAAACGAAATTACTATTAGTTTGATGAGAGTGTCCAAAGCATCAAACTTTCATTTTAAAACACAAGAAAAGCTTTGATAACGCGTTTGTCACCATCGAATAACTGAATTGATTTAAGTGAACTGCTTCTTAGTTGATGCTGAGAAAGAGTATTAAAAATCTTAAGAATAATAATGAACGCAAGTCTTGCTCTCATTATATGTTTAAGTTTTTCTGAATGGTTTATTTTTAATTGAGTACGAAATCTTAGTTATCCTCAACAAGAAAGTTAAACTAAATTTTATGCTTCATTCCATTAGTTCTCAAAAACTTATTTCAAATTTATATTTTATATTTTATTTCTTTCAGTCAAGTATAACTGATAGATGTACTTAAGAACATTTTGGTGAGCAGTATAGTCAGTTACCAACTTAGTTTAAATCACGTAATTCAATTATTGATTCTCTCTATACGTATCTCTCTTACTGTCATATATATGCGACGAATTGATTGCGACGAATTGAATGGCGACGAATTGATCGGTCACCCATGAGGTGTAATTTTCTTCCACTTATTTTTATTATATATGGGGTTAATCCCGTTCTTGATGATGCTTGTTTGTCGTGTAATTTGATCATGAAAAGGCAGTGTATCAGATAGTTTAAAGTAGACTTCATTTTGAAAATAATTCGCAAATAGGTCTGCTTTCTCCTTGTTTGATGCAGCTGAGGTGTTGTTGTACTTCATAATGCTTGGATAAGTTTGCTTAATCCTTTTATTTTGAAATTTTCGAACAGTAAGCCGTACTGCATCCGAGTACATTGTTTTATGACATAGAGACGCCATTAATTTCTTAAAGTTGTTTCTTCTGTCATTCCTAAGTGAGTTTGTTAATAGCATCTTGATGTTGTACATGCGTTTGACATATGTCAAATATATATATGGGGTTGAGCAGTCTGACCGGATGACCCATCAATATTTTTTGTATTGTAAGGATAAAACATACTAATGTTCAGGTCATATGAGAGAGGGACATAGATAACCCTAGATTGGCCCGAACAATACCATGTTTTATCCTTATAATAGTAGAGAAACGCTACCAGCTGATCTGTGAGTTCGTACCTTTTCTCTACTATTATAAGGATAAAGTATGATATTGTTCGGGTCAATCTAGGGTTATCTATGATCCTCTCTCATGTGATCCGAATATTAGTATGTTTTATCCTTACAATACAAAAAATATTAATAGGTCTTCCGGCCAGACTGCTCAACGACATATATATATATAGATTCATATATATGTATGTATTTATATACAGATGTAGCTCGATATACAGCTACAGAATGTATATCGTTATATCTATAGAGATATGTATTAGATTACGATATTAGTATATATATATGTAATCGAGGTATGGATGACGCTTAACATATATGATATCGTAATAACATATCTTACTTTTACTATGATATGTATTCAAGCGACCTAGTTTTTTTCTGCGTATAAATATTGACCATTTTGTTTCATTAAATTATACTTAAGCTATATTCAAAACAACGTGCGTTCAAATGCCAAGAACAAATCGAATTTCCTGTGTTGGTTGTGATAAACAAATTGATGAAAACTATGTGAATGGATGTTCAAACAAGCTGTTGCGATTGTTTTTGTCTGCTCGGTGCTTAAAAAAGGTTTTACCTTCGGATGGTGTTTGTCGGAAGTGCTGATGGAAATTCGACAATTGGATTAAGAAGACAAAAGAAGGTTTAGTCGACTTCATTGGTCCAGATGGTACTATGAAGATAATGGTAAATATTGCTATTGTTAATTTTGAGAAGCGGGTGATGGTTTCAATTTAGGATGAGGAGATGGTAGAGATTGGGATACAGAGAGATGGAAAAATGGAAACAATAGAAATTCCAATCAGTCGAACATCAGCATCACATCGGTTAGTTATCACAATTTTGAAATCTAATATTTTTAATGTGTGATTTTATTAAGAACTTGTGTTGTGTGTAAGAAAAATGACGTGACGTCATCTAAGGTCTTGTCGAAGGAGCAGCAAAAATGGTTTTTGTGAGAAAAGGTATCGTTGTGCCTTCCGGAACTCGCTGTTGTCGACATCATCTTTACAGGGTGGTTCAAAACCTTTACGCCCCCTTGGTTCTACCTATAGATCAAATGGTTTCATCAACAATTTTATACCAAATCGTAGCCCGTAAACTTCTACATCAACCTGTACTATCGAATCAGGTGTTGTCTATTACATAATCAAAAGAGCTTATGCCATATGTACCAGAGTGCCATATATCCTCTAATTTAGAATGTATGCAAGAACCATCATTCCATTCACCTATTCGAATATATCATGAAGTTTCTGATTTATTGAGGATATAAACTGCTTAACAGTAAATTTTATAACTTTAGAAATTGGTATGACCTCCTCTGACAGCTGCGAGAGCGTCAAATCTTTTCCTCATGGAGCACAGCAAATCAACAAAAAGATCTGTGTCGTTTTCTAGGTCCTCAAGGACACTCTCAAGGTTAGTTTTGAGAGCGTCATGATTGTATCTATCTTGAGGATCTTCACTTGCCATCAGCTCTTCAACTCTATCTTTGATGATTGCACCGATGTTCTCTGCAGGATTCATGTCAGGACTATTGCCAGGCCAAATCGAATTGCCCCAGAAATGCACTCCTTCATCTTCCAGAAAATGTTGTGTTGCATTAGCTTTCATACAGGGTGCCTTATCGTGAAGAAATATGACTTCATCTGTATCAACAACATTGACTGGGTTATGCAGAAATGGAATCACATGTTTCTCCAGAATAATGTCACGAAAATAGGCGCCATTCCACGATTGACCATCCCCTTTCAGAACCCAAAGAAGTTTCTTTGCAGTGAACATAACGAAAATTCCAATGCATTTTGCGTTCTGAACCATTTCACGGTACCTTTCATCATCGGTGATGTCTTCGACAGATTTTGCCCAAATTCTGTCCTTTTGATGGTTTGATTTTCTTATCACATAGATATAAAATTCATCCGACGGCGCCATATGTAGGAAATCTTCCTCGGTCCAGTCAGCAACGAAATTTGCAAGCCATTTTCGATCCTCAACATGTGTGACTGTTTTCAGTGGCTTTGAAATAACATGGAATGGTTTTAATCCTTGTCGCTGGCGTTCACGACGAACCGTAGAATAACTCACTTTCTGTCCTGTTTTCTCTAAAATTTCTCGTGCCACTTTTCGAGAGCCGCTGCTTCTAACACCACTTGCCGAAGCAACAATGTTTCTGCTTTCTTGCGAGAGCACCTGAGGCCGACCACCTCCAAATTGTGTATAGCATTCTTCGACTGTTTTGTTCCAAGTCCGTCGTACCCAGTCTTCACTACGATGAAGCTTTTCAGAAATCCATTCGCGACTGATAAATGTATCCCCTGTTCTTGCAATCATTTCATCGCGTATCTCACGGTATGTAATGCAACGAATTCGATCCACAAATCGTTGTTCTTCTGTGTCAGGAAGAGTGGCCATTTTAATTTCTTCAGTTTCGATATCAGGAACTTGTCGAAGTTCAGGTAATAATTAACTCAGTTCTTGAGGTAACGAAAGCAGTTATCTTCACGAGCAAAGAAACGTTTAAAACATGGAAGAAATGAAAAACATTGAAAAAGTGTCCTGGTTATTCTTTTTCTTTTTCTTCATTCCTTCCTTATCTGTACATGCACATATGCATGTATCGTCCCTGTGTCTTTTCCTTCATTGTTAATCATGTATATGGCTGCACTCGTTGATGCAGTTGTTTACGGGCTACGATTTGGTATAAAATTGTTGCTGAAACCATTTGATCTATAGGTAGAACCAGGGGGGCGTAAAGGTTTTGAACCACCCTGTACAATAATCATCTTACTTACAATGCTCTTCGAGAGATTACACCTGCGAAAGTTGGTATGATATCATTTGATGCTAGTAGTGTTATAGAATTGGTAACTGATTGTTATACTTCCATCCAAAATATGAAAACATTCGATTTCGACGAACCAGACTCTCTGAATGAAGAATCATATTATAACATGACCGGCTTAAAAAAAGGTATAAACTCTTAAAGATATTTTTCGTGCTGATTTTTCACTTGGATCAATTCAATAATCTACTAAGCAATGCTACATCAATGCGTAATCCTTATGTTCGATCAATTCGTGTTTCTCTGGCTGTCTTTCTAGTTAAAATTCGGCTGGATGTCAACAATAGGGTACTAGCCTCGCTGTTTCACTAGAAAAAAAACGCGTCGTCTCACGGATCGTTCACAACGTGACAGAAGCTCTTTTGAAAGATTTTGTTCCGTACCACCTTGGCTTTCAACGCATTGATAGAGAAACTATTCGTCAACAACATCAAACCTTTATTGCTTCACAACTGATGGGTGATCGAGATGATCAAGTTATTATAGTAATGACTGAAACGTATTTGTATGTGCAAAAGTCGAGCAACAATGAGTTCTAGCGTTGATCATTTAGCATGCAAAAACATCGTCATTTGATTATAAACCCATGATTACCACGGCAACTGTGAGTACAATTTATTTGTGTTTCTAGTCTATTACATTTTTTAGAACACTGATTGGAAATTTTCATCTTAAATCTCATCTGTACGTTGTATAGGATGGATACATTTTGAGCATGGTAGGACCATTCTTAGCCGATGGCAAAAATAATGATGCATCAATTGCCAAAAATATATTTATTAACAACGAACAAGATATATTAAATTGGCTGCACGATGATGATATTATAGTTGTAGATCGAGGATTTAGAGACGCAATTAACACAATAGAACGATATGGTTTCAATGTTCAAATGCCTGATTTCCTAAAAGGAAAGAAACAATTCCCTTGCACACAAGCCAATCAATCTCGATGTATTACTAAAGTGAGATGGATTGTAGAGAGTGGTATGTCTCTCAACAAAGTCTTTTCCAATTTGATATTTTCATTTGAACGTTCTTGTAACTAGTTAATGGGAAGATCAAGCAATGGCGATATTTCTCACAAACTATTCAAAACGCAAGTATCCCTTTTGTTGGTAGTTAATTAAGCATCATCTGTGCTTTGCTCAATGCTTATCGAACAACGAACAACAACAACCTAGAAGACGATAAAAAGTGGGCAGAACGGATGCTAATGCATTGCGACGAACAAAACAAACTGAAAAAGCGTTTACAACAAATCGATAGATCTGAAAAGAAATCACACTGGAAGAAGTTTGACGCACAAATGATCACTTTTCCAACTCTGTCAAAATATGATGTAGAAAATATTTGTTTTAGTAATTCCCAACTAGATCTCTATCGTAACATCAGATATCGCATTTCGATTTAGGCACATATCAAATCAAACAAGCGAAAAGCTATATTGTTGAACATATGAAGCGGTCTCTTCTCGATGACGATCAATATGAATTAATCATTGAACTTTCGTCGAAAAATAATGATCTTGTTCGAGTATGTTTTGCTTCCAGACATTCCAGTAGAAAAAAATATGTGGCGACGGTGCAATTCAGTGAAAAAGATGGAGATGAACCAATTAAAGGGTGGTTTTGTACTTGCTCTGCAGAGGCGCGCAGTGTTGGCTGCTGTGCACATGTCACCTCACTTATTTGGCACCTTGGTGTTTGTCGCGGCGAAATCAATCCTGATGATCATCAACTCTCCGCAAGCAACTTTCTTCGTTCTATTGAAGACTGCATTCAATACTCAGACATTGAACGAAGTGATGATGGCAGCGGTGGCTCCAACCAAAGCGAAAGCGACGCAAATTAAGACACTTTAAGTTTCTTCCAGTTATAAATGTGTCCATTGCTCTTTTTACCTTTATCATAAATATATTCTTTGGTGCTGCTACCAAAAAAGCTTCTCAAATTCAAACCTTACACGATAATGGCGTATTACATACTACTTCTATACAGTTTGTTCCTTATGAAATTTTTTGGCCAGAAACATGAAGACATGAGGATTGTGCCATTTTGAAGCGCATGAAAAACTACATCGAATCATATAGTTCAAACTTCATCATAAACAGTTTTGTAAGCACTTTTGAAGCACAATCCCTCTAAAATATCGCATAATATACATATAGACGCTCTTTGTCCCTTAGAAATTTACCCGACGAGAACTTTTTTCGGGTGGAGCATATATGATTTTGTGCAGAATCGCGAGCTCTATCCAATAGGACTGTTTAGAGTCGAAAAAGCATACGTTTTGATATGCATATTACATCAGAACTGTGTCATCTGAGGATCAAAAGCATAGGGTTATGTCTTGAGTGGGAAATTTTTATTTGATTTCCGAAATGAGTCGAGTTTGTTATAGAAAGATTCGCCGTCTCATTCTGCATCGTTTTATGTAACTAGTTAATGGATTTGAGAGTAGACCGATTTGCAGTCTTATACGCCCCCGCCCTCTCATTGAATGATGGAGATACAAAATCTACATGACAGAACTCACGAGATTAAGGCCTCTCTTCCTAAAAACAAAGTCAATTTTCGTTAAAAATTTCGAAATTAGAATAAATGTATGGACAAATTACCTGTGTTTGAATCTTTCTGAAATGATATGATTTATAATCAACGGATCCTACGGATTGTACAATTGCTCGTGCGATCGTAACGATCGCAGATACGAATACCCTACTGACTGTACCTTTGAATCCACAAGTCCTATATTTTGGGAGTACCCTTAAGTCCTCAAGTCCGCTATTTCAAGTTATCCTTAGGTCTTCAAGTCGTATACTTTAAAGGTACCCTAGGCCCTCAAGTTCAATATTTTACAGATACCCTAGGTCCTCAAATCCGATATTTTGGAGGTACCCTTAAATCCTCAATTCCGCTGTTTTGAGGAACCCTTAGGTCCTGAAGTCTTATATTTTTGGGGGTATCCTAGACCCTCAATTCCGATATTTTGGAGGTATCCTTAGGTCCTCAAGTCCTATATTTCGAAGATGTCCTTAGATTCTCAAGTCCTATTATATAGGAGTACTTATAAGTCCTCGAACGTTATTGTATGAGGGTACCCATAGGTCCTTAAGGGCCATTATGCAGGGGTATTTCTAAGCCCTCAAGTTCAATTATATAGAGATATTCATAGATCGTGAAAGGCCATCCCATGGGAGTATCCTTAGATCCTCAGAAGCTACTCGATCGGGCTATCCATAGGTTCTCAGGGACTATCCTATGTTTTACTCATAGGTCCTCCAGAGTCATGCTATGGAGAACCTATGGAGTATCCATAGGTGCTCAGGTTCCATTTTATAGGGATCCTCATAGCGTATTGAGTTTCCCCATAGACTAGTTCTGGAGAACCTATTAGTAACCCATGAATAGCCCTGGAGGACCTATGGGTACCCCCATGTGGTAGCCCATGAGGATCTAACGATACCCCCATAGAATAGCCTTTGAGAATCTATGAATATCTCTATATAATCGGACTTGAGGACATCAAGGTAACCCTGCACAAAAGCCTTTAAGGAACTATGGGTATCCTCATATAATAGCCTTTGAGGGTCTATGAATACCCTGATATAATAGGATTCGACGATCTAAGAGTATCTCCAAAATATAGGACTTGAGGACCTAAAGGTACAGTGAGCGGAACATTGATATTGGCAATCCGTACGATATATACGATCCCGTCATCCGACAATCCACTTTTTTCCCCTTGGTCTAACTCCTCATAACTATGCCTTTCCTATTATAGCTATGCTTAAAATTCGTATAACTATTTCTATCTGTTCCTAACAATGTGTAGGCCCTTATATCGATACTGAACCGCTTATAACTAGCGGTTAGTAATTATATCTATATCCAACTCACAAGGGAATCTTTCCAGATGTCAAAATGCTTTTGAACCAGGGCTTAGTGTATCTTATAGAGCTTAGTGAATTATATTTTTGGTTAAAAGAGTTCGGGCCCATGGCGTGTTCCTGGCGAGGTATTGAAGTTTTCGTGAATTTTATCTATAGGACCCTACTTTTCCAGCATAATTTTATTTTCGAATTTTTGACATGAAACTTTGTCTACACAAAGACCTCAGCTAGACTAGCTTGCAAAAAAGATTTTGAGATTTTTTTCGCGAACTCTCTTCGAGATATAAATATGTCAAGAGATAAGCTTTTTCCTATTGATAACATATACAGCATGCCTTTTTTGAAGTCTGCATATCTCAAAGAGACTTTGTCAAAAAGTCCCCAATATTTTGTTGCAAAATAGTCTAGCTGAGGTCTTTATGTGGACAAAGTTTCATGTCAAAAATTCGAAAATAAGATTATGCTGGAAAAGTAGGGTCCTATAGAGGAAATTCACGAAAACCTCGATACCTCGCCAGGAACACGTCATGGGCCCGAGCACTTTTAACCATAAACATAATTTACCTAGCTCTATAAGTTACACTAAGCCCTGACTCAAAAGCGCTCGGACACCTGGGAAGGTTTCCTTGTCAGCAAAATAGTGTCTAAGCCTTATGCCTTGTCTAATCTCAGCTTGTGCGCTCAGTAGTAAAGTTAAAAAGATGTTAAAACTTTTGCGTTTGGTGAAAAAAATAGTTTAACATTCTTCTATAAGTTTCGAAAAATATTTAATGCTTCAGAATTCGTATGAATTTAGCATTAGTACAATGAACATTTATCTTACTCATGTAAGCTTCATTTGGGTATATGAGTTGAATTATAAACTGCAAAGAGAACAAAGTGTTGTGAGATTGAGCACAAACGTTCAAAAATACAGGAAAAATGTTGTTATCTGTCTATTTTGTGAAACACGATCTAAAAGAGAGTGTTGAAGTGTTTAGGGGTAAAAATTTGGACTCACACCCCCCTCGGCCCTCCTCACAGACTTCACCGACAGGTCAAGATAACATCACAGACAGTCACCAACAGGGTCAAGGGTCACCGGACACAAGGCATTATGGACCGTCACAGACCTTCACCAACTGGTCAAGATAGCATCACAGACCGTCATCGACAGAATATTATAAGTCGTCACAGATCGAGATAGATGACCTTTTGAGGCTATTATACAGCATAAGAAATGCAGTTCGGAACCTGTTATATCTGGTGACATGTGTCTTCAAGGACTATCAGAGGTCATGTATAAACTAAGTCTAGTAAAAATATTTTTGGAGTATTTCCTTATTGAAGTTCGATGCTGCAAAGTAAGGAATAATGGCCAAGAATATCCGAATATCCATCAAATACGGGTTTGAAGTAATCAGTAAAAATGGATGCATCGTGTTTCACATTTTTAATCCTGATAGGGATTGCGCTAACAGCTTTTTTACTGAAAATCATCCGTTGTAAGCGCATGGTTATCGTCCATCCTTTATCATTCAGATTTGCTAAATTTGAGAACAAATCTCAATCCAATTCCAAATCTTAATTCCCAAAATCCAAATCCACATCAGCATCTAATCACTCAAATCCAAGTCATATCCAAATATAACTCTTGAAAATTCAACCGAAATGCAAATCGTAACCACATCTCAAAATAAAGATACAAATACAAATTCAAATTCAAATTCTAAATCCAAATCCCAAAGTTTTGCGTTTGTTGCATTCCTAACTTAAACGTATCACAAATTTATTAAGAGAAAAATCAAATGAACGGGTTAAAAGACAGTGAAAAACTAAAAAGCAAATGTCATTAATAAAGATGTTAATTTAAAAAAAAGGTAATACTACTGTTTGAGTTCAGTTTTTGAATTTCTTGTCAAATATATTGTTTTCGTTTTTGAATAATATTAATACTTGTAAAAGAGTTAATACTTAAAAGAATAATGATCATCATAAGTAATATGACAACGATATTATAGAACAAATATTATTGAAGACAGGATCTGACAAATATTACATATGTATGAAATTATTCATTTTTCTATTACTAGGATAAGTATATTAAAAAACCACATTTAATGTAGACTAATTAATGTGTCAATGCATAACAATCAAAACTATGAGAGTATAACGAAAACTGTTCAATAAAATAGGTATGAAATATGTTCACTATCTATTTTAGATGTATTTCTGTTTTATGTATGAATCCAAATATGACACTTCAGTCAAATTTTATGTTAGGGTACTAAAATTGATATTTATATGAAACTAACATGAATCAATCTGACTTAATAGTTTAGATAGCTCACTTTATAATCACACGTAGCGTGAGTTCAATAGATTTACTGACCCTTTTCTAAAAGAAAGAAGATCTGTCATAGTATGATTGAGAAGAAAATTTATTTCGAAGCCGTAGATACTTCTTCTAGGGATGAACAATATTGATCTCTATTCTGAACTACAGCATGAAGATTCTGATACAGTTTCGATTCAAAAAACCCTTGATTTTTACCTATTTGCAGTTTTTCCATCAGACATGTACCGGTTATTTTTTTCGAGCTCATAATATCGAAACTATTGCTCTATTATTTAAACAAGAATCGTGCCAAAATGAGATATTCGCAATGGTGTTGAATTTATCCTGCTCAGTGTGCAATGGTTTGAGAAAAAAGTATGGTATCGGAACTACTATAAAAAGTCAACTATTGTCCACTAGTTGTTTAGTGCTATTTCATGAATGGCTCATTGAAGTTCAAGGCCTACCCTCTCTCCTCTTTGAATAAGTCAATTTTCGTCAGAAAAATCAAAAAATCAATTTGGTTCTTTCTTAGAACATAGATTCTATGGAGTATCTCCAACGTCATTCTGTCCCACCACAATATAATGTCAAATATGTTCTTTTATTTGAAAGTTCGTGTTTAGAGTTAGCCTACTTCGTGGCTCGTTCCCTAATAAAATAAGCACTTTTATTATTATATAAGAAGTCATCTCTATGGAAAAAGCTCTATTTTTTTAGGGTTTTTTGAATCATTCAACTAGTCAGCTCCGTTTCTTTGCCTAAAAGTAAGAATTATAAAAAAAGGTTACAAGATAGGCTAGCCGTAGAGACAAACTTTTAAACAGAAAAAAAATTATATATATATATATATAATGAGGGCCCACAGAGATATTTTGGAGATAAGATGAGCTATTTATTGACCCTTGTTTGCTTCATATCTCTGTCAAATGTCAAAAATATCGAACTAAAAATTTTACCACAGCCTCATCACGTCAGTATCAACAAATCCTGAAAATTTCACCTTTGTAGCATGTACCTGAGCTAAGATCGATTTTTAAGGAGAGGGGAGGGGACAGCCTTAAAACAAGACCTTTTTGTAATGCTATTATAACAATATCAATCAAGTATCGTTTTGACAATGATTTCATCTAGATAAAAGAGAAAAAATTTCTTCAGTTTAACACAGAAAAATTATACCGGACAGTTTAAACAACATTTGATTGCGGCGGATGGAGCTTCAGATTATAATGCATAAATAAGTTCAAAGTAAGATAAAATATATTGTAATGTACAAAACTGCAATTAATACTTAGTATACATATTTTACAGATATAAAGAAACGATCTCTAAAATAACAAAGTATATTTTCTAACACTTTGGGATTCACTCTACAACGTGATATAAACATTTATTCTAAATTTTGAAATAAATACTTAATATGTCTGAAGTGTCACATTACATAGGAAAATCGATATATAGATAATTAAGTACACTTACGATGAAAATTAACAATAGAATATGTTGAAATTGTTTTTATGTATGTTAGGCACAAGCTGTCTTACTTATATATATTCATTGAAGTTACTTGGTTTTTTCCAAGTAATGTTTATATACGTGAATCAATCAACCGTGTTATTTCATATACATGTGGATGAGAGAGATATGGATGAATATTTTTCACACACATTTTTTTCATCACGATACACTACAGTTTTGTCTTTTCTTTCGATTCTTTGTTCGATGTTAGAAAAAACTGAACACGTATATTTATAAGACATGATCCTTTTACCAGATTTTTTTCTATTTATTTTGTGTTTTTTTCCAAACATGAGTCAATACTTTTGTTCTGATGAGATTATTCGAATACATCATGTATTTTTTATACTAGTTCTCTTTCTCGTAGAGAAGAGTCTTAGAAACATAAATTGTTTGCTTCATGGCTTGCTTGTATGTCCGCACAAGGTGAAAAAAAACATTCTATTAATATTTTCTATAAAGCTTAATCAAAGGGTAATCTGGGTCGAGGAACTCGAATCTGATGTTAGTTTTTCGAAATTTTTTTCGGATCCATTTTTTTACACAAAGGATCACTTTTTTTGCAAAAAAAAATTTTACTCTTTCTCGTAGAGAAGAGTTTAGCAAGAATAAATTGTTTGTTTGCTTGATTGATTGCTTGTATGTCCGCACCTCATTGATTGGTCCAAAAATTAAGTAAAGATAAAAAAAGGGTTTTTTTTATAAGAATTGACCAAAGGGTAATCGGGGTCGAGAAATCCGAATCTGATGTTAGTTCTTTAAAATTTTTTTGAGGACCATTTTTTTACACAAAGAACCACTTTTTTTCACAAAAAATTTTTTTTTTATAAGGGTTAACCGAATGGTGATCGAGGACGAGAAATTCATATCTGAAGTCAGTTGCATAAAGAGTTTTTGAAGCCCAATTTTTCAAACAAACGAGAAATTTTTGACAAAAAGCATTTGTTTTTTTGAAGTTTTGTCGAAGGCATTTGAGGTCGAGGAACTTGAATGTGACTTCGGTTTTTTTTAATTTTATAAATGAATAGCTTGACGGTAGTTTAGAAACACGATTTCTACGAGAAAGAGCTGAGCGAGTCTTTAGACGAGCGTTACTTGTTTATATTATCTTTCTCATTTCTTTTGATGATTTTTTCATATTTGAACTTATGGAGGCATATTTATACATCTGACATTTTATAATAGTTCCGAAGAAGGTCATTGGATATTCAAAATATTTCAGACAAAATAGGTTTCTTCTCTGGCATGAGGAGTCATGATTGGATGAATCACCATTATTTCCGAATCTAGTCGACTTAAGGTATATTTGCCACTATTTTTCTTTCTGTTTTGTTACAAAGAATATCACTAAAAAGGCTTCTCATCTCAGCCACACTAGCTTCGTTCTTGTCTTTACACAGACAAACCAGAATAAGTTACACATACAATAATATATAATAACTCATCTAGATTAATAAATAAAACGAAAAAGAATAAAACTAGCTCTTCTATTTTATACAGCGTTACAGCATATTAAAAACATTCTTGGATTTGGCAAGCAAAAGCCTAATCCATTTACGAACAAAAATCATTGATTATTATGTAAAATAGATATCTTATCACAGACAGTGTTCCCAATGAGAACAGCTATGACAGTAATGTCGATTGTTTTATATTTTTCTCAGCCGTTTTTTATCGTAAAAAAAAATTTCATTTCAGAGTAGAGGAGCATCTGGCGAATCGAATGATGCCAAAGTCAGCTAATTATTTTGAAAATTCATTAATTAATTAGCGGTATGTTTCAAAGAAATGAATTTGTTCATATTAGGAGCTATATTCGTAATAAGAACAACAAGCTAAAAAGCTTTCAGCGCAATCCCTACGGGATTAAAATACTTAGGACATACCAAAAGTAGTGAGGGAAGTACTTTTTTCCTTAGGCAGAGGTCTAAAAAAATTTCTTTGTTTACCAATCGATAGAGCGTGTTTCGCTCTATCTTTCTATGCTATTTGATCACTATTCAGTTGATCTTATAATAATAAAATTTCGATAAGAATTATTTTCATTGAAAATCAGCTGGTAGCATTAGATCATAATGAGTGTGGCACTTTCGCATCCTACTTTATTATCACTTAATACGTTGTATTAGAAAAACAGAATATATCAGAAGATGCAGCATGAAAAGCTCTACAATTTATAAAGGATCGATTATTCTATAGTTGAACTTTTTATTTTCAAAACGAACAAAACTCTAAACGACCAAATTTCGATATTGCGGAAACGAGATTGTTTTTTAGTAAAAAATGCATTCGGTTTCCCCTATCTCATCTTTTTTATTACCTAAGATGTTTTATTTAAAGAAACAAAATATACTGCAAGATACAGCGTGAAAAGCTCTACAATTTAGAGAGAACAATTATAAAAAGATAAGATAAAAAAAAACCGAATTCGTCATTTACTAAAAAAGTCAATCTTGTTTTGCAACGTCAAAATTGATCGCTCAGAATTTTGTCCATTCTGCAAACATAAAGTGCAACTATAGAATAAGCGATCCTTTATAAATTGTAGAGCTTTTCACGCTGCATCTTCTAATATATTCTGTTTTTCTAATACAACGCGTTAAGTGATGATAAAATGAAATACAAAAGTGACCCATTTTTATAATGCCATGTCCGTTATGGTCTAAATGCTACCAGCTAATTTTCAATGAAAATAGTTCTTATCGAAATTTTATTATTATAAGATCAACTGAATAGTGATCAAATAGCATAGAAAGATAGAGCGAAACACGCTCTATCGATTGGTAAAAAAAGAAATTTTTCTAGACCTCTGCCTAAGGAAAAAAAGTACTTCCCTCACTACTTTTGGTATGCCCTAAGTATGAAACACGATATAACTGTTTTCACTGTCGGCCGCGAACTGTGACGCTACTTTTGGCTGTGGGTCGCGGTCTATGACGGTATTCTTTAGCTGTGGTGTTGGTCACGGTCTGCGATATGCTGTTGCTAAGAGTGTCTGTCACGGTCTGTGATGACTGTCACGTCTGTGATGTCCGTCACGTCTTTGGTGTCTGTCACGTCTGTGATAAGCCATTTCTAACGTGTCTGTCACGTCTGTGATAAGCCATTTCTAACGTATCTGTCACGTCTGTGGGGGGGGGGGGGGGGATTCCAAATTTTTACCTCTAAACACTTCAACACTCTCTTTCAGATCGTGTTTCACAAAAAATGTTCCTAATAAGAACACTATGTAAAATACATAAGAAATAAAAAATATTAACTAAACAAAGATTTTCCACATCAAAACTAAAAAATTTCTTTTTTTATTTAATAATGAAATGTTCGTTGACTCAAGGTACATTAAATTTCGGCAGGTGCATAGAAACGGAATTACTATTTGATTTATATTGCTAAAACTACTATTTCTATTTTATGTTAAATTATTTTTTTATTTTTAATATCATTTTTGAACAAAATTTTAATTGAATGATGTTCAATTTTAATATATGGGTATTTCCATGGGAAGTCGCCAGAACCATCCGGATACCACGTCTAATTCTTTTGAAACTCTCAGAATTTGTAGAGGTTTTTGCGCTGATCATTTTAATAATAAATATATTAAGGTTTCACTGTATTTTCATATAGATCCAAGTAAAATACTATTTTTGTATTTGTACATTCCCGTGCTTTTTATGCCCAAGAATCAAAAAGTGTAGTTTATCAAAAAAACGATGATACTTCTTCATTATCCATTCAAATTTTAAAACTAAGCACAGTTTCAGATTTGTGATGAAAAACTGTATCCGAATCCTTAAGAAATTTACAAAAAATCGTGCATTATTGTGCAACCCACTGGTTCACTGTGTAATGAACTCGAGAGAAAAGTGTACAAAAAATTCCATGAGAGAGTCGAAATGTACAACTATGGTGGTATTGCTAGTTAGATAGAGTGACACTAGATCTTCAAAATGCACTGATTAGTTTTCCTCCTCATCGTAATTTTTGAGAGGAACAATACTTGAAACTATTCTGTATCGCAATTTTTTAGAGAGTTCTAATGGATAAACGTCAGTTTATCAATATTTAATTGGACAAGCATTTTAAATTTTATTGAAAACTTTCAGGACTGGATGAGCGTTTTTGCAGTTGTTTTTGATAAGAAATTTGTTAGAGTTTAACCCTATTTTGATATAAATAAAGGTGAATTATTATTGATGCATGTTTATCACGAGTAGTCAGAGTGAGAAAGAGTATCATATTATTGCGGTTATATGTTCCTGAAAATTGAGTCGAGTATTGAATAGTTTAATATTAAGATGATCAGCGAAGAAAGCTCTGCTATATTTGACAGTCAAACTCAATTCCAAGATGTTCATCGAATTAAGTGGTTATATGCGATATATTTATTCAGCATAAATTATCAAATAATCGTGATACAGAATAGTTTCGAGTATCGTTCCTCTCAAAATTTACGATGAGGAGGAAAACTAATCAGTGCATTTTGAAGATCTAGTGTCACTCTATCTAACTAGCAATACCACCATAGTTGTACATTTCGACTCTCTCATGGAATTTTTTGTACACTTTTCTCTCGAGTTCATTACACAGTGAACCAGTGGGTTGCACAATAATGCACGATTTTTTGTAAATTTCTTAAGGATTCGGATGCAGTTTTTCATCACAAATCTGAAACTGTGCTTAGTTTTAAAATTTGAATGGATAATGAAGAAGTATCATCGTTTTTTTGATAAACTACACTTTTTGATTCTTGGGCATAAAAAGCACGGGAATATACAAATACAAAAATAGTGTTTGACTTGTATCTATATGAAAATATGGTGAAATCTCAACAAATTTATTATCAGAATGATCAACGCAAAAACCTCTACAAATCCTGAAAGTTTTAAAGGATTTAGGTGTAGTAGCCGGATAGTCCTAGCAACTTCCTATGGAAACGCCCATAATTCAATCATATATTTCTTCACTCAATCAAATTGTTATTTTTCTTCCTCGTCGTCTTCTTTATTCTTTTTAAAATGAAGACAACAAGAAATAAAATGATGCAATATTGTGTAGTTTTTATGAACGAGCTGTGGTGATTTTTCATACAGGCGTTTCAAAACTCACAGTCAAAATCAATCTTTGTCACGCTTTCGTTTGTTGAGAACGTAGATGTAATGATAATGACACTGCTATTGCTGCTATCTTCATTAGTGCTGCTTATCAACATTAACTCATTTCACACATAATCGTCCACTGATACTGACACTGCGACCATCGACAGCATCAATTTTCTTCTTTTTTTATCATTATAAGCTGTACACTTGTCTATATTCGTAAGAGTCGACCTCTTCTAGCGCCCATAAGTGTGATTATGTACTGGCTTCCATCACATGCGTAAATATTCATATTAATTTTTTTTATTGTAAAACGTATAACATCTGAAGCATACATCAATATACATGATATGATATATTTAAGAGAAACTACGGAAATTTACGTTTTCTTTTTCATATGAAATATTTGAATATATTTTATCGATATACATCAGGGCAAATATACCTCTATGTATGCTTCATAGAATGATAGATAAATTACACCAAAAGAATCAGTTACCTTTAATGCAATAGAAGTATAATGAATAGATCGATGTGAAAGGATCCATTTGTCTTTTTTCTCATTCTTGGCTTTGAAAGCTAAAATGAATAGAGTTAAAAGCAAATGAGAAACAACAAAATCCATAATAATAAGCGTTGTGTCAATACTTTTCTTATTCTACTTTGGTAAGTCTGACTGAAATCGATTTCCTATATTCAAAAACTTCTATAGTAAAATGTTTTTCGAAAAATTCTGCATCTGTAAATGTAGAAAATAAATTGTCATGATCTCACTTTAGTGAACATTTGTTTATCTATATTTACATTTTAAAATTTTTATATTGTTTTATATGAGGGGAATGAGTGGACTCAGTAAAGAAGATTATTTAAATCGGATAATTCCTCCCAATGTAAAAGTGAAAGATATAGCTCTTGTGAAGGCAACAAATGAGGCATTAAAGGACGTTGGCTATTTGATTACTTCTCTAGATGATGTTACCGTAGAAAATGGTAAATTTGATATAGTTCCCTGGCCTACAAAAGGATGGAGACCACTTGATCCAAATACAGGAAATGAAGCTGGAACAACTGAAGGATCAATGGAGATTTATTGGAAAGAAGATCGTTTATATGGCAAAAATCATGCTATTGCCACTGATTCTAATCATTATTTGCTTGGATATGTCAAATGACCATCGCAATTTTCATCATTATCTAACTCAAATATAAATGAACCATCGGATATTTCATCTGTTTTCATTTGGTATTCTGACTATCATCCTGATGGCGGCCAGTTGTTCTTTTCTACTAATGGTAAACCTTTCATTTCTACTTTGGCTCCAGCTGTGGGTGATGATATTACACCTGATCATTTAACTGCTTTTTATATAAGCGAAGGTTATGGTCTATATATTTACCCAGGTGTATGACATAATTCAGTTTATATACATCCATCTCATTCCCCAGTCTCATTCTTTACTCGTCAAGGTCGCATTCATGCCCGTATATCTGTTGACTGGGTGAAAGAGTTTAATATTCTTTTACGAGTTCCACTCACCATTGCAACTAACAAATAATCCATATGAATGTAGGAATGTGTAGGGGTGTACCGAGCCCGAATCTCTCGGTCTCGGTCAGTCTCGGTCTCGGTACATCCCTAGGAATGTGATCCAATAAATTAATCATTATTTGCATCATCTACTCTTAATTAAACTAGCACTAGGATAGAGCTGAAACAGCTACCAAAAATGTTTTTTATTTGAATAAATAAAAATATGTCCTCTCTCAATCTTCGGGTCGGATAACATCGGAATAAAACGCAACATGACTCGAAAAACTTTACTGTGAAAAAAAATTCTGACGCAAATGCCAACATATTTGAGTTCATCGGATTAACTTGATATTTTGACAAATGTAGTTTTGAAGACGCTATTGCCTCAGATCGATTCTACCGTTGAAAGGTGATCGCGAATGGACATATCTCATCGCGTACACGTTGCAGGAAATGCAGCGCCTAGGATATCCATGGCAAGATCATCGAATAGACCTTGCTGGACAACCATACTTTTTTCAGTCGCTGAGTAACAAGTAATGCGTCAGCTATTGCCTCGCTTGACTCAGTCCTGAAAGCAGAATATAGAGATATTAACACCATACTCTTCAAAAAATGGTGTTATAGATCACATAATTAGACATGTACCGTGACCGAGACTCTCATTCATATAATAGATACATGTTTTTCTTATTTCAATCTGACCATGGTTTTCGATAAAACTTTACTAGGGGTGGGAAGTTACCGTTATTTTACCAAGTAACGAGTAACACGTCAGGGATGAGTTTATCCCTATCAAAAAAGAAAATTTTCTGCAGAATAACAATATTTTATAAAGCCTGATCAAAGGTTTAGCAAAGATGGGAAATCCAATTCTACGAGTCATTAATTGAAATTTTCGAGAGATTTCATTCCCCGAAGAATTGTATTCTTCGTCCTTGAATAATTTTAATCAAACTTCATCAAACATCGTTATTTTTCAGAAAAATCCAGTTGTTGATAAAATTAGACTCGTAGTAGCGTTATAACTTTAAAAAAACTTTAACTTTAACATAAAAGCAAAAGTAAAACATTGTGAACTCCAAGAAAGTAAAATACTTTAATACTTTAACTTTATGACAGAGTTAAAGTGAACCACAATCCAAGAAACTCCTTCTCTTTCGTAGTCAGCAGCAAACAAAGATTTGCCTTTAGAGAACATCACAGAACCTCAACAAAGTCCTAATTTCACGTGAAGAAGACCACCCTTAACCTTAAAATAGGAGAACAAATCTACCCTCATATATGATTACTCCACAAGTGCACCAGTCCGATTTAAAGGCTAGTTCTATCTCTTATTGTGAGGCCAAAACATGAGGTTGTTTTGAGAGGAAAGGGGTTTGTCTAGGCTATCTACATTTTTACCAGAGCAACCTCTATGCCCTTACCGAGCTATAAGCGAGGAATAAATTCCTGCCATCCTAGTTCCACCCTCTAGTTAGACTCTCCGTGACAAGTTATCCGTTACTTGGTAACGTAACTCACAGTAGCGGTAGTTTCCCTCCCCTAATTGGATTAGTAGTGCGTATATAACCACATCTTTTTTACTTTTACTATTATTGTTAATTTAAAATTTAATTCAAAAACACATGACAGTATTCTATTTAGAAATATCTCAGTTTCATAAGTTAACGTGAAGAGCTATGATCATAAAGTAAGAAATTATTATGATATATCTCAATAATAAAACTCGTACTAACCCGTGGGCTAATCCGTGAAGTAGGCCACAAGTAAAAAAAAACAGTCAATCCGAGACACGATTCTCTTTCGATCATATGGGGATCAGATTGAAAAAAAATCGGGCCCCAACATCTGTCTCTGGTGGACATACTGATGTCGGCGCCAGAAAATATGGCACCTGGTTGTTTTTTGAATCATTTTTGGCGGAAACAAGATAGGGACCTGAGATTTTCAGCATTCAATAGCCACGACCCAAAAGCATATTTTTATAAGCAAAATATTTTCTGAGAAAAATTTCTAAGATCGTTTTTTCAGAGAATCTTTAAAAATTGCCATGAAAGTCTATTGATTTTTTTACATATTCGGATTCAGCGTCAGAAATTACGTCGTTTCATATGTTTTTGGAGTCTTCCAACAGAAATTTTTTTTACTGAAAATTCACCATTTATCATCCTCAGGACTACTTCAATGAGTGAATTCAGTCAAAAAATGACTAGGAGTTATTATATTCACGAAAAAAAATTCTGTTAGAAGATTCCAAAACCATATGAAACCGCGTCATTTCTGACGCTGAATTCGAATATGTAAAAAAATCAATAGACTTTCATGGCAATTTTCAAAGATCCTCTGAAAAAAAGATCTTAAAAATTTTTCTCAGAAAATATTTTGCTTATAAAAATATGCTCTTGTGTCTTGGCTGTTGCATGCTAAAGGCCTCAGGTCACTATCTCGTTTCTGTCAAAAGGTATTCAAAAAATAACCAGGTGTCTTATATTCTGGTGCCGATAATAGTACATGACTTATAGGGTTCTAGGTTTTTCAAGAGTACGTAGATTATTATGGGAGTGCAATACGAGCCGGTATATAAGCCTTTGTGTCAAATACTGCCACTACACGCTGTACGTGTATTGGCGCAGCTATCAACGTCACATAAAATCAATCTTGTTCTTGGAGAATTTTCAGAGGATCACAAAAATCAAATTGTTAAGGACAAATCTATGAAAAACTATTTTTGAGTTATCTAGTAATTATAAAACTACGTACTACTGTACATCATTCAACTTTATTTACAAAGAAATTTCTGAAGCAAATCGGCTGTTGAAAGACGCGTAATGGTCTCAAACATCACTGCGCACAATTTGTATCTCACTGATAACTTGATAGTATATAGTTGGAGAAAGCGACGATAGATCAGAAGTGTCTATCAACACACTGGTTTATCTGTGATAGATTTTTCAATCCAATCGTTTGATTATGTGAACAATGGTCTGTATTGATTTTGTATCAAACAAAATATAAAGTTTAAAGATATTCTTTTAGTCAAATAAATAAAACTTTGTGTATAGGTGAAATGATAACATATATATATATATATATATATATATATATATATATATAGTTCTTTTTTGATTAAGATAAAGAAAACTAATATCCACTTTCAGGTGAGTTGAAGAGTGAATTGCTTATTTTTCTTTTAATTAGCAAAAATGAGATGTCATTACAAGACATAGTTTCTTTATAGAAACGTTATTTGTATGATAAGAGTTGGCGACAAGTCACTGTAATCTATAGAAGAATACGCTTTCAAACACATCCTATACTGCTATATCCTAGTATTTATCAACGTCACACCTTTTCTGTGATTCTCATTTCGTTTTTTTTCTAATTTATCACACTACTTGCAGCGTTATTTCAATTTTCTTATTGTTACAGTCAGTATACTGATGATTAGTGCATCTTTTCTTTCTCGATTTTTCTTCGTCCTGCTTCTGAAGACGTCAACAATTCATTCGTTGGATTTGATGAGTGATACTTGGACTGCTACAGATGGTCTTGGACGTTCCACACCTAATAAAGTTACACCGCCTCGAATGAATCGCTTTGTTGGAGTCTTCTATTTTCTTTGGCTAGGATTTGAAACAACCGACGGTCCGTATGATATCAGCAAGATTCTAACGGCAAATCCAAATGCTATGCAAGAACCTAATAACACGGCATGGGGACCCTTGGAACACTATCATCATTGGGGAGAATCTTACTTCGGTTATTATCGATCTTCCGATCAGTGGGTTAGTCGTCGGCATGCTCGAATGCTTACCGATGCCGGAGTTGATGTCATCTTTTTTGACGTGACAAACAATATCGTTTATCTTGAATCCTTCCAAGCTCTATGCCAGGCGTTCTCCGATGTTCGAACGCAAGGAGGAGCAACTCCTCAAGTTGCCTTTCTTACTCCCTTTGGATCGCCTGTTCAAACAGTACAGTATCTATATAATAATATCTACAAAATAAATTATCATTCAGAATTGTGGTTTATCTGGGAAGGAAAGCCGTTCATTCTTGCCAATCCTCAATTTTTCCAATCTGATCGAGAGATCTTCGACTTTTTCACATTTCGAACTCCTCAACCCAGTTATTTTGAGGGACCAACTGGAGCAAATCAATGGGGATGGCTGGAAGTATCTCCTCAACATATTTTCTATACTAATGTCAATGTTTCTGAACAAATGACGGTTGGAGTAGGTCAAAATGCAATTGGTAATCGCCTTGGATCAATGAGTGAAATTGGTTCTAGAGGACGTAGCTTTCATAATAACACTATTCCATCTGGGCATGCATTAACACCATATGGACTCAATATTCAAGAGCAGTGGGAGCGTGTTTTACAGATCGATCCTCAATTCGTTTTTGTGACTGGTTGGAATGAATGGATCGCTATGCGTTTATCAGAGTTTGCTAGCATCAAACTTCCTGTTATGTTTGTAGACGAATTTGATTGGGAACATAGTCGTGATATTGAGCCTTGTGCTGGTGGCACAGATGGAGGATTTCCAGAAGGTAAATTTAATTAGTTCAATAGATACTTTTCTTTATATTTAAAACATGTAATTGTATCTTAAAGGTAATAGTTATCAGGACGCATACTACTATCAACTGGTGAGCAATATTCGTCGCTACAAGGGCGCTAGATCTGTTCCAACTCCTTCTGCACCAATTACTATTAACATTGGTCCAGACTTTCAACAGTGGGAGGCAGTCGGACCGTCGTTTTTGGATCACGTTGGTGATGTGGAACATCGCGATGAAGTTGGTTATAATACTAGCATCAGATACAAAGATGACACAGGTCGGAACGATATCGTAGTGACAAAAGTCGCGAGAGACTCTGACAATGTCTATTTCTATGCTCGAACTAATCAAACACTTACAAATGCGAACAGTAGTGTGAATTGGATGCTCCTATTTGTAGATATCGATCAAAATTTTCAAACTGGATGGGAAGGATTTGATGTTGTTATCAACCGTCATATTAATGGCTCTTTAACTTCTGTTGAGATGAGTACGTATGGCTGGAATTGGGAACAAGTTCGTCAGATTCCTTTTGTTGCGATTGGTAATGAATTGCATTTGGGCGTCCCACGGTCATTACTAGGTTTTAACAACACTAATTCTGTCAAAATCAACTTTAAATGGGTGGACAATATGATACGAGATGGTGACATTCTCAGTCTTATCCAGAACGGAGACACTGCGCCTAATGGTCGATTTAGTTACGTGTTTGACGGTTGATGTTCATAGATCCCACCGATGTTTTAAAATAACTAATAAGAAAAACGTATTCTAGGCACATTTCTGCACATTCGATTTTCATATCTTTCTTTTTCTACTTTATGCATGATATACAGGTGTTTGCAAAAAAACTTGGAGAAAATTTTTTTTTCAAAACAGTCGTTTCTCTACTATTATAACCAACTACAAAAGTAATTTTTTGAGAAATAAACCCTCGACAGATATACTACACGTTGTATATGTAGAAGTTTAATTTCTTTCCTCTTCGATATACAGGGTGGACCAAAAGTAAGTAAACAAAGAAATAGTTGTTTGATTTTTTCCTTCATACACTATGATATAGACCTCATACTTATACCACATATAGTACGTGAGATAAGTGAAAGATATAGCATATGAACGATATCCAGATGTACCAATTTATTCAAAAACGAACAACTACAATATAACCAACAAAAAAAGCGTGCCTAAGTTTCAACACAATTTTTTTTCAAAACAACAGACAGAAAGCAGTCAGAGATATTGTTCAATTTGCTCTCCCTCCTTATCTTTATAAAGTTGATGTCTGTAAGGTACTGTTTGACAAGCTTTTCGACATAATTCAACGGACAAGCTTTGCATTTCTGTAACAATAGTATCCTAAAGTGGTTGAAGGTTTTGAGGTTTTTTCGCATACATATAATCTTGGATTACGCCCCATAAAAAAAAGTCTGTTGGAGTGAGATCCGGAGATCGTGCTGGCCATTCAGTTGCTCCTCGCTGACCAATCCACCGATTAAGAAAAGTTTTATCTAAGAAATGTCAAACAGGTTGAGCATAATGAGATGGAGCCCCATCATGCATGTAGAACATTTCTTATAAATTCATTCGAGATTTAATAGCCGGAATAATTTCTTTCTTTAGCATTTCGAGATAACTGTTGTTACAGGCATGTTGTTCACATACCCTCACATCGCTTCACTTATTTATATCTGTTTTCTCTCTGATCGTCTTTCGCATTCTCTTCTTCTCTTTGTTCTGCTTTCGTTCTCTTTCTCTTACATTCTTGGATGTTTTAGTTGTGTTAGTTATCACTTAGAGGAGAGTCGAATAAAGAATCCTCTAATAACTGTTTGTAGTAACGGAATCATGAAAAAAGAATGGTCCAATAAGACCTCCAGACCAAATGCCAGCCCATACAGTAATACCGAGAGCATTTATTTCTTTAGTAATGACGATGTGAGGGTTCTCAATAGCTTCGTCAGTTCAAAGTATTCGATCCGGAAACGAAGAATCATCAGCGACTAACTGTAGAAAGACATCAGCAAATTCACAGCACCTGTCAGGATCACCCTCGTTTAAGGCATGCAATAATTGAGGACGATATGGTTTCAACCCGAGGTCTTTCATCATTCGACGAAGACTGGTTCTGGATAGACCTAACTCCAAAGAAGCTCTTCTTGCTGACATTTCAGGATTTTCTTCGAAAGCAACACGAACGTGTTCTCTGTTTTCATCGGTACTAATAGATCTAGGTCGTCCAGATTTAGGTTCATCTTTGATAGTTCCGGTTTCATCGAACTTTCGTGCAATAGTCAAAATAGTCTTCCGTGTTGGAGGAGATCGGTTATAATGCTCTTCGAATTGACGAGTAACTTCGCCAGCATTCTCGTACTTAGCATACCACTTTACGACATTAATTTTTTCGGATGAGGATAATCGAAAACTTCCACTCATCGTAAAAAAATCTGAAAAAACACTCTTTAAAATACACACATACCAGAGGGCACAAAGAGAACCGAAAATACTCAAAATAATATTTAACATAAGACTATAAATGGGACAATATAAGAGATAACCGTATGTGTTATTATCTAGCAGATGTCATTACTAACAGGTAAAAGTACTGCCAAAAGAAACAGAATAAAATGTGTTATAACAGTTAAAACACATGATTTTCTCTTCTCTTTCTCTTTTCCTTTCTTTTTTTCACTTAAACCCTTTCACAGCGATGTCGATCATCGGTGGGCAACACTATAATTTAACGAGAAAATGTATAGAAAAGCACTTTCTTTTGCATTTTTCTTAGGCAGGAGGTTAGACGTAAGCTGTCATAGCTTCTGTCTTCAGTACTTTATTTGAATTCTTTATTCCATAGCATAATGCTTACCATTAAAACACTCAAGACAGAAAAATTTATCACAGTCAGAACAGAAAATTTTTACTTTCTTTGCTGCTGCGTTGCTCGCTTCTCTTGACTGTTCTGCCCTTCCCTTCGCACAGCAGCCAGTGCACCGTCTGCCAACATTGCGCGTAGATCCTTTCTTTTCTTCGAGCTTGTGATCTGCCAGCTTGCGTTTCGTTTGATTTGTTGAACGTTCTCTCGGATCAGGTTTTAACTCTGTCGCGGCGATGGGGTCTACAGATGGACACCACTATATTGTAACAAGAAACTTAATAGAAAAATACTTTTCCTTCTTTTATTCTTAGACGGAAGATTACACGTAAAATTTTATGTCCTCTACCCTCGCTATTTTTAAAATTCTTTATTGCATAGGGTGATGCTTCTAGTTAAAACAATCAAGACAAAAGAAAATTGTTACAATCAAAGCAGAAAGTGATCAAAAAAGTATCTACCTATGTATGATGAAGTCATATAACAGTGATGGCAGTGAAAAAAGACGAGAAAGAGATCATAACAGTACTTAATAGAGTCAAGGATAGTGTCACGAAAAGAATGTAAAAGAAAAAAACTTGAAATTTTGTTTCTTTATTTCGTTCCTACTATAATACATGTAACAGAGACAAAAGAAACTTGAGCAACTATTTAGTTTGACGTGAAAGAAGATCTTCTACGCGACGATACAAACAACAAAACGAAAAACAAATAGCTGCATATACCGAAGATATCAATTAGCGTATTTATGGAGGTGAACACGCATGAAAACTAATATGTTGAAGCTATTTTTCTCGAAAAACTGAATCGTCGTGAAAGGGTTAATTCGTTCCTTTTCTTTTACTCCTTTATCATCCTTATAAGTCTGATCTAATATTGATCATAATTAATTGTATTTGTAACAAATTATAAAATGTTTTGCATTAATAATTTGACTTCTAGCATTCAATATCGCATTTTCCTTTTCTATTACCATGTAAGCACTTGCGAGTGTTACATTCACCAGCATAATGAAAAAAAGCACAAACATGCGCATACATTATTAATATAAATTAGAAAAAATTATTTAAAAAAAACATCTATAAGCTTCTGAATATTTTGTCCATTTGTAACGAAATATTCTTGATAAGCCCACCACCAGTGATGTCATTTGCAGATACGATCATATAATATGATAAAGACAAATAAATAGTTTTTTGTATATAATAAACAAAAAAATATACCTTCGAGAATCTTCATATTTTTGAGCGTCTATTTGCTCTGATAATCTACGAGCGAAAAGTTTAAACGTTTCCTAAATCCACAAGCTACAATTAAAAGTACCAGACCAAATAATTTCGTACCTTGCTAATAAATCGACTAGCGTATCTCGAAAAATTGTACAGAACCATGTTAATAACTGTTTTACAAGGTTCTAGATGATATTCTGCTTTTGAAGAAGGTATAGCGTCAGGACGGCATGGTGGTGCGGGCACAGGATTACGATGATAGTAACGAACGAGAGAGATTTCTTTAATCGATTTCGCTTCACGAAGAGCAAAATAAATATCTTGCTCTCGATGAAAAAACAAATAAAATAAGTCTTTTCTAACTTCTGAGGATACACGTCGAAATTTATAATATTCTAATTGTCGTCGGAGTTGACCCGAAAGAACATTATTTCGAATATCATATGCTGAGAAGTTGTTCAACACAAGTCAGTGTTCCATTCTATAAAAAGAGCAACAAAATCGGAAAAAATCTATTTAATATTCATTTCTGATTATACTCCTTTTCAGAAGAAAGCATTATATCTATATATGACATTAAGCACTATTCTCTCTTACTACTATTATTGTTAATATTATTCAAATATTTAAGGAGTTTTAAAATACATGTCATCAAATAAAAAGATCGATAATGAATAATAAACACTACTCTCTCTCTCTCTCTCTCACTATACTTAATATTATTATTCAAATATCGAAAGAGTTCTAAAATATTTCTGATGAAAAAATATCTATGTGAATACTAAATATTATTTTGTGTTTTTATTTTGAAAATACTGAAATAGTTCTTCAAGAAAAAAATGTTTTTGAGGAAATGTGTACCTTAAAAGGCTGATTGTCCGCAACGAATCAGTTTCTTACGTTTGATTGGATACTTTGCGGTTGATAAACTATTGTTTTAATCAAAATGTTTATCTATTATAACATAAAATTAAATGAAAGAAAAAGTATTAATAATTTGAGAAAATACTTACAGTGTTTATCGTGTATTCAAGAAAGGTAGTGTACTATGGTAAGAGTTGTTTTGTAGATGAACTGACAGCAACTGTGAGTGTCACGAAAGGAGCGACTCTATTTATACTTGAACACGATGTTACCAGTAGGTATAATTTTGTTCTCTTTTTTAGGAAGTCATTCATAAGTAATCAGTTATCTTCATCAAAGAGCGAGCTTCTCAACAGTTTTTTCTTATTTGAAGGCGCTTATTTTCCTTTGAAAAGAAATTATCATGAAATAGACCACATTGACAAATTGAATTATCTGTGAATTGATAGATTGCCTTCATGGGCATAGTACTTTGGAATACTCATCGTTAAAAGAACCTCTATATTACGATCTTATAGATATGTTTTTAATATACTCTTAAAAATTTTTTTATGAATCTCTCCTTGTTCTGAAAAAGTTGCTGAATAATGTTTTGTATTATTTTTGTTGAGTTTTTGTTGATCAGTGTAATCAGATATAAAAAAGAAAAAGATCATAAGGTTCGAATGAGGTTTAGAAAAACTTCTTTTTCCAAAGAACAGCCGTTGTTGTATCTTTTTCCTTTGTCTTTTGTTTTTGGAAAGTCGCCTGATCCAAAAAATGGGTCATATATGTTATGTATATAAATATCGATGCACGAAAGATCTACGAATTGATATAAATATGTACGCTACTCACTTTTAATAGAAAGTTACTCCAGTGCAGTTCTACTTATTTTTGAATATTTAAAAAAAATATTTTTAATTATTACTATTTTTGAGTAAAGTCTGCAGTACGTAAGTTGTCTATTATCAAACATTATTAATTATTTTATTTTATAATTGAACTAGTGGAAGTATCCGATGCTGATTGAGATAATGGGACAAGAACATGATTTGCGTGTTAGAAAAAGATGCTTTTCCGGCCATCAAAAGTTCTCGACCTATAATATTGTAAAATACGCTTAGAATTATCCATTCTTAACTTTTAGCAAGTAACATTTTAAACACTCTTTAAAATATTTTTTTAATTTTTATTTAAGGCGTGGCTAATTCAAATTTCTATCAATGAGTCATTGATCGAAGACGCAGAATGAACATGATTCGCATCATAGTTTCGTTTATAATTAGCTTTTCTTTGTTAAAAACATCCGTTATGATTCACATCTTCTTTAAATGTGGTCATAAGGATTTTTCCTTTTCTATTATGTATGTGATGAATTTTTCCATTCGTTACATTTCTCTTTCTCTCATTTTTGTTCTATAGATTTTTCTTTTCATTGTTCACTATCCATGGATATTTCTATCTTATGGATTTTCTAGCACTCGTTATCACTATATATATAGCGTTATGTTATTGTGAGGAGAAGTGTATTTGCATTTACACAACTATACAGATATACACGATCGGGACAGATCTCACAACATCTGTTACTCTTTCAAATGTCCAGCATGAATAAATGACGTTCGAGTAACAGCTGGTCTGAACCACAATCTCCCTCATCTTCTTCCAGCGAAGATGAACAAGTTGATTATTCTGTCGATTGTGACCAATCATTCGACTTTACGAATAAAAAAATACTGGACAAAATTGGAGATTTATTTTGTCTTTGCAAAGAAGAATATGGTTCAAAGAATATGTCTGTGTTGATTTAAATGGTTTTACGACATTTAAATCTTTCGTGGCACGAAACACAAGAGTTTCTGAAAACATTGATGCTATAAGTATTGTTCCTTGTAATAAATGGGCATAGATCTTTTTGAATGATGACTTTGATGTTTTTATCAAGGATAATCGAGATGATAAACGTGGAAATATCATCTGAGACACGTATCCTAAATTAGAAATTTTGGCATGTGAATTTTTTATTGATGCATGTTCAAGGAAAGTCAGCAGTTGTACAGTTCAAGAACTGACAGAATTTGTCACAGATAAATTTTATGAATTCTAAGATTTCTAGAAAATTGATGGTGAATTAGTTCAATCAGTTCAAAGTCTGAGAGTTGAACTGAGAAAGCGGAGTATGCATTACTCGTCTAATAAATCACGCCCATATACTTTCTTGGACATGAGAGGATAGACGTCATCAAACATCGGAAGAGAGTTGTACACTGTTTTATTCAATATCAAAAGAACTATTATCGAATTCCTGAGGACGATAATGATCCTGATTGGATCGTTTCTCCTGGTACCAGGCGAGCTATAATGCTTTGTAAGTGTCTTTCTGTCTTTTTTTTCCTATACAAAAACTTGTCTTTCATTTGTCTCTAAGGTCATGATGAGTCCACATTCAGAAACAACGAAATCACTAACAAATGTTGATTTTTTCAGGACACTTCAACGTTCTTCCACAAAGGGAGGGGAAGGTTCCTCATGATTTCAAATTTCATAGTATCTTACAGTTTATCTCCATTTTTTCGTTTAAATGACAGCGAATATTCTCTCGCTCTGAAAAAATATCCTAAGTTGGGTGATAATAATCATGGGATCATATATGAAAAGAGCTTAGCGATGGTATCAATAATTATTGAAACAGATAAACACTTCAACAAAGAACTAATTTTCCTGCAATTTGAACGATTACTTAAATTATTACAGTTTAAAGTGAAATATCGTCGACATGACATACACATTTTGGTAGATAATGCTACAGCGCACGCCACCAAAGAGTATTCAGTTAATCATTTCAGGAAGAATAGCAATACTAGGTGTCCAATTGAGTTTCTTGAATGGACTGACGAACAAGGCAAAACGCAGAAACTAAATTGCTATTTTTCCTGGGGTACTCTTAAAAGCAAATCCAAGGGACTAATTCAAATTGGTATCGAATTAGGATTCGATCTGCTAAATAAGATCAAGTTGTTTGAATTGAAGCAATTGCTCGCAAAGCATTCAGCGTTTCAGAACGGGAGTTTTATCATCTAGGTTTTCTTTTTTTTTAAATTCTTTTGGTTCTCTATTTGCCTCCAGACGACAAAGCTCGAGAAACTACGAATGAAGTATGGAGTGACGATCAGCTTTCTACCGAAGTATCACTGTGAAATATCAGTGATTGAAAATTTCTGATGCTGGTTAAAAAGATTCTGCCAGAAAATATTCTGAAGAAATCGACGATTTTGGACGACTATTCATGCGTATCATTCGGGAAATGAATACAAGGACAACTTGAAACTGTTTTTCTCTTCACTGTGCATTGATACTATCCAACGCTACAGGAAGATCACAAATACAACATTAGATAATTGAATATTCAGTTTTTCGCCCTTGTTCCATCTTGTCTTCACGATTTTTCTATCACCCTATTAGCTTTTCATTTTTTTATCTCCATCTTATATCTATCAATGATTCAATTTCCAGTAATACCAAAATATGATTCACTACAACAGTATACGAAAAGCATCAAAAGAAACTGATTTCTACAATCTCTTCTATATAACAACCTCGAAGAAGTATTCATGTGACTCTGAGACACCTTTCTTCCTAATCAGCATCATTTTTTATCTATTCTCTATAAATCTGAACATTTTCGAACGAAAAATGAAGAAAAAAGTCGAAATTCATCTGCTCAATACTCTAATTTTTGAAACTAAAAACAAATATTTTTTAGAGGAAGAAAAAAATGAAAAAAGCGGAGTTATACTTTTGAAGCCGGGATCATGGCGCATCTTTTAAGATGTGAACAAACTCTCTAGCTCTTAGTATAAACAACTAGATATTTTTCTACAGAAATTGACGTCTTTTCTCGGATTGAATTTTTTGTATGAGGTCCTCGAGCATCTATAACTGTGAAAATTACACGATAAGAGGTTATTTTACTTGAGGAATTTGAAAAGAAAAGTTTTAGAACTACCTCTTTCAATGGCAAGAAAAGAGAAGCATTACGCTGAAAATGAAAGTATTTGAGACAAAATCCATCGTTTTTTGTATTTTGCAAACTTCACCTTAAAAGCAGGATTTTTTTAAAAAAAAGGAAGGTGATATTCGTGATCAGGTTGAAAAGAGCAATCAGAATATATATATAAATAAATGCAAAAACTTCGGATTTTATCGGAAAGTTAGATGTACTGCAAAAAGTGTATGAATCAGATGTGACATTATGGAATGTTTGAACGCCAAAATTATCATGACAAATTGTCTTTATGAAAAACCATTTTTCTCATAACTTTATTTTTATTGGTTACTGCTCCATCCAAGGGCGTAAATCAAGGGCTAGTGGGGACTACACCCCCTCCGGTTTACGAAAAATTAATAGAAAATAACTCTGTCTCATGAACGATTTGGCCCTTTGAGCTAAAGAAGGTCTCAATTGGATAGAAAACAGTTTAATCTATAAATTCATTACACTCAGGGAGTGAGTTATAGGATAAAAAAGTATTATAAGCCAAAGACTGCGTAAATTCAGCGATATAGCATATTTCGAGAGGGGTTATTTAGAATTTTCTCACGTGATGCACTAGACTCTGTATTTCTTTGTTTCTGTAGGACATAGATCCCATCACAATACGTCCCTTGTCACTAAATTGCAAGAAAATACAGGCGTGCTGAGCTAGCATGGGTCACACAGTGTGCGCCCATATCCGGTGATCACTGACTCTACTCTCAGAGTGATATAATATCTTTAAAAATCACAGAAATATGAGTTTAAATTCGTTTCCAGCTTGGAAAACTGGGTAAGAAGAATTATTTTCGAATAGATTTATGTTTGTGTCTAACAGGATTACAATCGTAAGCAACTTCATGAATTTATAAGAGATATATGGTAGATACAAGCATCAGTATTTTCATAATAAATCACCAATATTAACAGCTATTGAATCGGGTTTTTACCTTTCGATTAGCTACAAAACCAGGCATTTGGGAAAGTCTAAAATTATTGCTCATCTGAGACATATCTAGACAATTTCGTTCGTGGATAGAGTTTTTGTGCATTTTGGGACCTTGTTTAGGCAACTTTCACTTAAAAAATTACGATTTCATTCAAAACTAATATCATATTCGGAATCAGCATTAAAAAACTGAGTCGATTCATATATATTTAAAATATTTCTGAGAAAAAATGTTTTTTTGAAAAAATCCCTGTACCCCCCCCCCTTCAGGGATAGTCTGGTGAATAATGACAATTTTTTCGATAACTCAGCCATTTCTCGTCGGATCTTTCTCATCTTCAAACTCGACCGAGATATTGATGAGACAATTCTGTGTGCAAAATTTCAGCTCAATCGAATGTAATTGTAAAGAGTTATCGAATAAACGGACGGGCGGACACACTGACCGATTTTAGTAGTGTACTCACTTATTGAGTACACAAAAAAGGAAAAAATAATTAGTTAAACCTTGAATTCGCCGCACCGTACTAAAAGTTACTTTATTATTGAAAAATACTTCTGAAAGTAAAATGTTGCTAGAATATACTTTTCAAAGTACTAAAAAGTGTTCCCTTAAAAGTACTTTTCCAATACTAACAAAATAGGATAAAGTACTTCATACTAACTTTTTTGCTCAAAAATTTTTACATAGCGAGTAAATGAAGAGCAGCTTTTTTTTCATATCTTCATGTGATGAAGTAGAGGAAAACAAAAAAAACGTGGGCTTGATGCTCATATATAAAGAAAGGTATCGATATAATATATGAAGATAAACCGATAATCTACATATTGACATATAACAGGCAAATACCACGTGAGTATCTGAATAATAATCATATGCGAAACGATTATAAACAAAAAGATTTTATATAGATTAGGTTTCTTATTGGTTGTTTATGTAAAAAAGCAATATATTTATACAAGCGTTCGAATATCGATTTTTTTTTCTATCCTGCATATTCACAATCATTTTTTTTGAGCAAGTAGAAAAAAGTCGCCATAATTTCTATATCAATAATTTTTATTTGATCAGTTGAAATACACTTGTAAGTAAAAAAAGGTTATTTTCACATTTCTTCAGAATATTGAACTACAAAATAAGAAAATTTCTAACGAGGGAAGGTCCCCAAATGTTAATCTCCGTTTTGAATCGGGTATTTATAGAGCTTATTGAGTACAATAAACGTATATAAAGGATTTCTCCCCATGGTGAACTTTTCAGGGATAATAGGGTTCCATACCTTCTGAAAAGTTATCATAAGGCTCTTAATTCAACGCTTGGATCTTAATATTGTAAGGACAAAACATGATGATGTTCGAATCATTTTAGGGTTATCAAAGATGCTTTTTCAAATGGTCCCAATAACAATTTGTTTCGTCCTTACATTAACAGAGTCAATTTTTTCTACAGCTCATAGAAGACTGTTTTCTAGCAAATAGCAAAAAAATTCACCTTACTACTTAGGGGTATCCCAAAGTAGTGAGAGTGGTACCTTTTTTGCTTACAGAAAGCTCGAACAAATTTTCATTTTTTATAAAAAGATAGCGTCTTTTGCTCTATTTTTCTATGCTATTTGATCACTATTCATCTAATATCATAGTAATAAAATTTTGATCAACACTGTTTTTGTTGACACCTAGCTGGTTATTTTAGAACAAAACGCGTGAAGCATTTTGTATTTCATTTTATCATCGTTTAATACGTTGTATTAAAAAATCAAAATATA
>JAJEKB010021159.1:543911-588802 GCA_022393335.1 Macrotrachela quadricornifera
ATATATAAAAAAATACTATTTTTATGTGGTAGTGAAATATCTTGTGTAGCTTAGATGAAGGCCACTTGCAACTTTAATCTTAAACAATTTATATGCATCCGATAGCTCTTTTCTTACTCTATCTAAATATATATAAATTTTTCTGGGTAGCTAAGAAAATAGTGGAGAAAAACGGGTTACACTGAAAAAAAGAACGATCAAAAATGATATATGTGGTATAGTTTTGCCCATAGAACCCTTATATTATCGAGACTTTTGAGAAAGCCATATATACAATTTTGTAGAGCGAAATTTTTTCTATCAAATGAGATATAATTTTAAACTATTCTATTGAAGTATGGTGGAGAAAAGTTTGAAATACTAACAGGCTTTGCAAAACATGAAAATAATATTTTTTTCACGAAAAATAGGGTAGCAGTATTCAGTGTTGATTTCATAACTTTTCGAAAGTACGCTCAAATGAGCTAAAAATTTGGATTTAGTAGTTTTAGATGATGCTCTTTCACTTGCAATCAAAAAAAAGGGGGGTCAAAAATTTGAGGGTATAGCCTACTGAACCGATGCTCGATTTTCTCATGGACCGTCTCTTAATTACCTATTCTAAGAAAAATTTGTGAGCCTTTTGGGAGAAGCGAACAATGGTCGAATTAATTAGTTAGAAGGCAAAGCTTCGGTACCCTATAAAGTTTGATGCACGGCAAAGCTAGCCGTGAGTGGGCCCCCGAGGAGCGCCGACGAACAACTCGCTGTTCCTCTGTAGTTAGACATAGTAGCTGTCTTCTAATAGAGATATATAAAAATATCTTACACGATAATTTGTCACAAATTACATGACATTCGTGGTGACAGCATGAGAAGAATGGGAGCATAGTAAAAGCGTGTAACTTTGTCTCAGATGCGAAATGCGGCAGGAGTCATTGTGTGATACTAGAAGTCAACTGATGGGTGGATTCTATGGTGATTTGACTTATTTTTTGAAATAATTGAAACGTGCAAAAGGCGAATGAGAACTATGAATTATAAGCTGCTCAACGAAGCCTGACAGATGGAACGGCTAGCCGTGAGTGGCGCCGACGAACGACTAGCCGTTCTCGTAATTGATCGCAAAAATTGTGCTTTAGTATAGACTCAAATGAATCATTTGTAAATTGATTCTTAGCAGATTAAACCAATGTCGTAACTGTTAAATGATCGCGACCATAATAAGGAGTTAGGCCCATAAAATTATACGTTCTTTAAGCAAAATTTTTGTTTTATAAAATGAGAACTAATTGAAAGAGTTTTATATTCTTATGATTCTATATGGAATCAAGGGTTGGAATATCTAACATGATTGGAAAAAGTTGACTTAAATGTAGTAGTGTAACATTTCTCGGACAAAAGGATCAACGAATTCACAGGCTGAGCGCTACCTTGGTGAATTTTACTCTGCAATGATAGTTTTAGGACAGTATAAAAATCTTAAATGATACACGTGTTTCTACTTCGTGTTATGTGAAGAATGTAAATGAAAAATAGAGTAGGGAGAGATATTACAACTTTTCTTGATTCAGTCGAGGGTCAAGTGAGTCGGAGAGACGAACGTTACTTGTTCTTTAGCAATAATACAGTATGTTGTTTGAGTCGCATAAGTCATTCAAAAAGAGAAAGAAAAAAATGGTTTGGTGTGCATGCTCTTTCTTCTTTTCTCGCGGAATGTCGATGTCTTTGCACACAGCATACTTGAATAAAGGCCTTCACTGCACAGTAAATATTTGATAAGAACATGGAGAATGGCGCACTTTATTGACTGTCATTAGTGGGCTGTTTTTTCAACGTAGAAAAGAAACAACACAAAATCAACATATAGTGAAATAATGCTGAATCAGCAAGTCATGATGACGTTTGTGGCACTTTGATGTAAGCAAATTTCTTAACCGTCGTCCTATCACCCTTCGAATACTAAACTTTTTTCCGGATGGAGTCTGTACGTACCCTAGCTCAATTTCAAATATAGAGAGGATAGTTTGCTATCAATCTATCCAGAAGATATAAAGGGTGTGTCGTAAGTCCTGATTCCCTTCAAAAAATACACTTTTCTCGTCTGTTTTTCAGCCGAATAGGCTCATTTCTGTACCATATATACTAGACATCTAGATCTATTCCATACTACAATTTCAGCTTTCTATCTCTTATAATAAGGAAAATATAAGTAGATTAAAATTAAGAAAAATTTTTCTGGTTTATTTCTAACGATTTTTCTGCTGTTTTATCGGAAATTAAAAAAAAAACAATAGTTTCAATAAGATTTACAAATCGAAATTCTTAAATCATAATAAAAAAGTATATCAATGTTTATGTGTCTGCTCTCCATCTAGATCTATCACTTGCTGCAATAGAAATGGGATCTTTTCCATCATTTGTTCACATTTTGCTGGAGTAAACGTTTTCCATACTTGTATCACTTGATTTTCTAATTCTAATTCATTTGCAAATGTTTTTCCCCGGAGTTTTTCTTTGATGGCACCCCAAACTCTCTCAATTGGCCAAACATCAGCAAATTTTGCATCACCAACTTCAGGATCAATACGTTCTTCAAATAAATCTTCAACAGTATTCATCACAATTTTCGTTCTATGTTTCCCGTCTTGATCATCTTGGAAAATTGGTATTAAACTAGTATTTTGAAATGCTTGTTTTATCGAAGGTTCGACTTCTTCATTTAAAAACTTTGCATACAAATCACTTGTTAAATATGTTTTCATATTTTTCTTTGTTTTGGATTGTTGTTGACGTAACCACCTTGTTAAATTAATTGGACCTTCAATTGGAATGAGTCCACGTGATGAAATAGCTCCCCAAAAAATCAACTCTTTTGGAAATTTATCTGTAGGTGCATTAGCTATAGACGATGGCACATGTTCTCCTTCTTCCGCCCAAAAACCATCGTTCTTTTTATTTTGAAATGGATGTAAAGTGAATTTACCACTAAAATCTGTATTTACTATTCGATTCCATTTCCATTTTTTTGCTGACTTCATAATTCCGAATTGCATTCGTAGTTGTTTGGCACAAATCACTCGTCTGACTTTATTAATATCAGTTAGTTTTTGGGATTTTTTTGTTTTGAACCATTTTAATTTCAGTTGTCGTGTGGTCCGGTGTACTGTTTTTGGACTACATATAATTCCTTTTTGATTTAAAATGGATGTCACATTTCTAATCGATGCTCCTTTCTTTAATTTAATTAATGATTTTACTTTTTGTTGGAGAACTGGTGTTCTTATTGTAACAGGACGACCTGACCTTTGTTTATCATTAATTGTATTTCTTCTCAATACTCTTCTAATTTTTGTTAAAAGTTGACGTCTTTTCAATGAAGGACGATTTTCTGATTCTTGAATAAAATTCGCAATTTCAGGTGCTTGCCATGAAGGATTCAGATTTTTTAAACCTAATACACTCGATCTAAATTCTTTATTCTTTTCCATCGTATTTGACATGATACAAGTATGAATTATCAAATGTAAATTTATCTTGTTCTAATAAATTTGTAAGCAAGATTTGTTGTTTCAATTTAAAAATAAAACGATAACTTCATTAAAAAATATAAAAGTAGTAAATCAATTCACTTGGTTAGTAAAAGTTAATTTTTCTGTTCATGTCATTTGTTTCTAAATTTTGTTCTTCTGCACGTCACGTAAATCAGATAAAGGGATATCGTTCATTTTTTTTCTGTTAATAATCACATGGATAAATAATAGAACAGAAGAGTTATATGCGGGACAATAAAAGTTAATCGTTATGAAATAGTAACTAAATAACTATAATATTTTCAATCGTGTTGTTTGTAGAAATAAATCAGAAAAATTTTTCTTAATTTTAATCTACTTATATTTTCCTTATTATAAGAGATAGAAAGCTGAAATTGTAGTATGGAATAGATCTAGATGTCTAGTATATATGGTACAAAAATGAGTCTATTCGGCTGAAAAACAGATGAGAAAAGTGTATTTTTTGAAGGGAATCAGGACTTACGACACACCTTTTATGTAATATTTTCAGTAAATCATTAGAACTAGAATCTAAAGAGGGCCATTTTTCATAATATTATCTTCTGACATTCCGTTATCCAATATTACTCTGCTGATTGCCATCAAATAGCTAAAACTAAAATTTACGAATAACTGTGCGGTGATAGACTGTTATCATGTCAACTTTAATTTACTTTCGGTCATCCATAACATAAGACAAAAATTTCTAGAATATCTTATAGAATTGTGCAAATGTATGAAATATTGAATTCAAACGAAATCTTATCAATAAAACATGTCTAATTAGTTCTACTCTCTGTGGTCCGAGCGGTTCCCAAATGATGAAAACCCGTTAATACATATTTCTCAGTCATTTCTACTATTGACGATCTAGTGAATAACAGAGAGATCCATTACTAATTAAGGAAAGCGAAGCATAATATTCAATCTGGAATCCGCTCCGATTCCAGGTGGTGGGATGAGGGTTACACATTATTATGTGACGTAGCAGGGCTCGAGACTGAATACTGTTCAAACCTTAATAGAATTCGGAGATTAGTATGAGACTAAGGCACTTGAGAACAAATAGCCGATGTTACGATTAAGTTGATAGGGCCAAATTGTCGAAATTGAAATAAAAGCTGTTAGAGTATCCCCTGCGGGATTAAAAATTTGAAATACGATGGAGCTGCATACATTGTAAACCGCATATCTACAGTTTGTTCAGTTTAGTGTATATCGTGGTCTTTAATGCTCTGTCCATTACGATCTGCGGGGAGGACGATAAGTGTAAATTTCTATCCCTACATGCTCTCAAAGCTCTTGAAATAAGCTAATCTCACTATAGTCTTGAAACCCAATATTAATAGGCTTGTTTCACACTGATAAATTATAACGAAAGCATATAAACGACATATTCGTGAAGTTCCCCTGTACAAACAAGAATTTCACATTGATATCTATCGTCTGAAAAAACCTTGGCTGATCAAGATGTGTTAAATCGCTTTTGGCTTGAGACTATAGCCATTAGATAGAGCCTACTGAGATGTGCTCAGATCCATAAGGGTTCGAATGCATGAGCCTCTGGAAACCAGATATTGGGTTTTTTTGGGTATTTTTCTAATGGGGTCTTGGTATTTGAGAAAACTCAAACTTTGGAATTTAGACCTGAAACTTTGCCCAATTAAACGTTTCTACTAGAGTAGATATCATACAAAATTTTAGACCTTTAGCACAAATCTTTCGTGAACTATAAACTAGTCAAAATACCTATGGTTCCTATATGGAGGACGCTCGCAGTTCAGGAACCAGTAGCTGAAGAACGGTTTGTGCTAAAGGCCTGAAATTTTGTATGATATCTACTCTAGTAGAGATTTTTAATTGGGCAAAGTTTCAGGTCTAAATTCCAAAGTTTGAGTTTTCTCAAATACCAAGGCTCCATAAACAAAATATCCATAAAAATTCAATATCTCGTTCCCAAAGGCTGATGCATCCAAACCCTTATGGATCTGAGCACATCTCACTAGGCTCTATCTAATGGCTATAGTCTCAAACCAAAAGTGATTTAACACCTGGAGAGGTTTCCTCGTCAGTGTCTTCTTACTCTTTTACTTAAAAATTGTAAGTACAAAGTATACTTACACATAATTGTTTAACATTTGTTTTCTTTCTTTAGTCTCGATTATTTAACCTGTGTTAATCCATAGGGAACATTTCTGTGTCGTTTTAACTCTGATCACAACTGCGATGCTTTTATGGAACTTTATTATATTTAGACATAATTTGAAAAGTCCTATATAACGGATGTACCAGGACGAATCGATGTCTTAATATTTTACAGATTTTGCCATTAATTCTCATTCATGTAAATAAGATTTATGATTTTCCAAGACGCGCTTCAAACAGAATGTCCACGATAATTAATTTTGTGATACAGTATTTTGCTAGAAAACTGTCTGGGAAAAAAATGGACCGTGGTGAAACAAATAAAAACTATACTATTTAGTAGAGCATGCACAAAGAGTTTTAAGGACTTATTATTGTTTTACAGTTCACCGTTAGCATTAAGTTTATTAAATCTATTTTACTCATGGGTTATGTGTTCAGAAGGTTTTTGGTACCTCTGAAAGATATTTTAGACATGAAAACAAAGTATTGTGTTGAATGAAATCTTAGTAGTACACAGCAAAGAGAAACTGAAAGCAGCAAATCGTAAAAATGCCTACAATTGATTTCGAGCCATTTATAACGGGTTACATTAGAAAATCTCAAAAGAAACCTGATGCATCAAGTCTCTACAAGATAATTATGAATGATATAGGGTATTCAAAGGATACGTCACATGTTCGGGAACGATTTGAGGTTTAACTTTTATTTGTCTGTAATTTGGGCGAGGTACTATTAATCTATATATATACTGTTTGTATCATCGTAGGCCAACTGATCTGTCGGCAAATAGCGAATAAATAATATTGATTTTTGTACTTCGCATTGAATGTAGTATAAGAGACAATGTGTCGGGCAGTGGTTCTACTCTCTTCTTAGTTTTCACAGAGATATGCCCAATACATAATCATATTAAAGGCAGAGATCTTATCGAGCATACATTGCAGATTGATGTAAAAAGTATCGGTGGCTTTAGCTGTTGTTTTTTGTTCGGGTTATGGATTGATCGGAGAATGAATGGATATCAGAGTAACATTGACCGGATGGGCAATGAGAAAGCAAGAAATAATTCGTTCGCTGATAGCCTTCTCGGTCGATCCTGCCTCCCGCCAAGCTACAGTCGATTATTTGTTCAAGCAGGTAGCTACACCATGAGTCGAGCAAGTATAAGTTGTGCTTGGAATACTCGATGAGAGGACGGCGTATTCACCGGAATTGATGACATCGAACGTTCCGATGTCTGAAGAACGAAGAAGAGAGAAAGACAGACGAATAGAATACAGTAAAGTTATTGAATTTATCACCCTAACTGATAATGATGATAATAAAGGTGTCGGTAAACAAAAGCCATGTGCATGCGAAAGCAGTAGAGATCAAACGATAACAATGCAACTTTTGTACTAAAGTCACTTTCATTGTTTGATATGAATAACAACAATCATGCGATGAATGATGCTGAAATTTCTCTAGTATTTTATCAATGTCTCTCTCAGTTTTTGATGATTTTGTAAAGACACGTTTTTAAGTATATCATTGATGCATTTTAGATACGTACCATATATATTATGGACACCAACATGCACTCAAATGTTGAGATACACAATTTACTACCTGATAGTGAACTTTTATGTTTTGTTATTCTTTCATTGTTTACCAAAGAAGAATGTGAAAAACTATTGAACATAGAAAGAAAAAGTTCTTTCCAGAAAGCCATATCCAATTATCCCACATATTATCGTAATAATGACAGATTGGTAATTGATGATCTAGACTTATCTAACTATCTTTTTGAAAGAGTTAAATCTTACTTGCCAAAACAAATAGAAATAAAATCCAATATTCAATTGGAAAATGGAATTTGGACTTTATCTGAGCTAAATCATCGTTTAAGATTTTGCAAATACTCCGCAAATCAATATTTTCATAGACATCTTGACGGTATACATTATGCATCAAAAACAAAGCAATCTAAATTGACATTTATGATTTATTTGAACAGTGCAAGTGAATTTGAAGGAGGTAGAACCTTATTTTATAAGACAAAAGAAGCAAGTGACATATGGGCGTCGTATGTTCCTCAACAAGGTGACTTGATTGTATTTGATCACAATGTGTGGCACGAAGGAGAAGAAGTTAAAAAGGGTGAAAAATTTATTTTAAGAAGTGATATTTTATATACAAAAGAAGAAGATAGCAATCTGAAAGAGCCATTTAGTGAACATTTAGGTTACATTTGGAAATTGTTACTGTTCGACCAAGAAACGTTACTCAGTGGTGGTCGAGATAAAGTAATCAATGTCTGGAATGTAAACGGAAATCTTTCTCAATCTTTAACAGGACATAATAATTCAATTCTGTGTATTGAAAAATTAAATAGAACCACGTTTCTGTCAGGTTCCAGAGACAAACAGATCAAAGTTTGGGAAAGGAGCGAAAATCGAACATTTCAATTAGTTAATTCATTCACTATCCATTCAGCAGTTGTACTATCGATATGTAAACTTGCTGACGATTTATTTGCTTCAAGTGGAGGTGACAATTTGATAAGAATAGCTAACTTAAACGGACAAATTCAATTGACATTAACTGAGCATAGAGACTGGGTTTGGCAAGTGGTGAAACTAAACGATGAACATATTGCATCTTGTTCAGAAGATAATACAATAAAAATTTGGAATTATAGAACTCAAAAGTCTATTCAAACTTTTACTGACAATGGTCCAGTCATGTGTTTGTTCTACGATAGTATGACAAGAACACTTATAAGTGGAAACTTGCAAGGTGAAATTGTTTTCAGAGAATTATCAGAAGATTTTAATGAAATACAGTCAAGAAAAGTTCCTGTACATCATGGAATTATAAGAACAATTTTAAAATTGAACGAAAACCTTATTGCAAGTGGTGGAGAAGACAATAAGATAAAAGTTTGGAATATTGAAAATGGACATTGTGTAGCAGAGCTTGAACATCAAAATTTTGTGCAATTTTTGGTATTGACGGAAGACAAGAAGCTTATAAGTGCATCTTATGATGGAAAAATAAAAGTATGGCAAATACCAGTGTAAAACAATAGCAACAGCTAATAGAGTATTTATGAAATGGGAGAAGCAGAAGCAGTGAATCATCGAACATAAGAATTCTTATCATACGTTTAGGCTCAGCTTAAACTATGCTACAACTAATCCATCTTTTTATCAATATCGTAAATGTTTATCTCAAATTAAAATGCGATATTTGTAGTTCAACTTCATGTGTATTCTACTTTTGCTTAGGTTTCATAGAAGACGGAATAACAAAAATCGTAGTAATATTATGGATGAATCTAAAGAGTATAACGACAACAACTCTAAACAGGAAACTCAAATGAGTAAATTCATTGAAAGTTCGACTACCTATGCAGACAAAAAAACGCTAAAACGGTGTTTTGATGTATTAGATGTGATAATAGCAGAAAACAACGCTTTATAACGCGTGATTCAAAAAATATAAGAAATCAGGACGTTTTCACGCGTTTAGCTTTTTGTTAACGTTCTTTAACGCATGCAGTAGAGAAATTAGATAATTCAAATCATTTTAACGACAAGAGAAGCCTATTTTAACGTGTGAAAATGTGAAAATAGAAGAATATTAATAGTTATGTGTTGAAACTCTCCTATGTCAGTTATTTTTTTAGACAAAATCCGTTTTACTTGTTTCTTTTTACGGCCTATGATTATGTTTGCATACCATATTAGATAGATAAAATTATGTCGATTGTAAGAAACAAGAAAAGTTGTCATCACCCATTATAGGTTGCACCGACTATTATATTTATTCATTACTATATATATGTAATGAGATTGAAGCGTATTACGAGCATGTTTATCTATATATATATAAAGAAGAAAGTTTGTGTGTTACTCTTCACATTTACATTGTCCTGATCAGACGTGTTTTGTCTTTCTTTTCTCTTTTCTCTTCGATTCTTCTGACTTTTTACCACGTTCTATACGCGTGGTCTTTTGTCCTTAAAGTTCATTTTTATGAAATTAAGGAAATCGTCTGGTGCTCAATTAATTAAAAAAAGAAATGGATGATCAACTAAATAATCATTCTACACCTGTGGTAATGATGGATGGACCTTTGCGTAATGATGATAAAGGCAAACGTCCAAGAGATGATTATGCACATGCTTCAATCGATCCCGGTGTTATGGTTCATTCTCCTCGATCATCACGTCGTTGTCTTTCAAATGTATCAGATGAGGATAATTTTCAAATTGTTACTAGCAAAAAATATAAACATCTGAATAACAATAGTGGTAGTGGTTGTATTTCTCATTCACAACAAATTCATCATGATAAGGTTATGGAATGTGATGATAGACAAAATCTTAATATTAATGGTCCTAATGTTTCAAATTCTTCATCAAACTTGAATTATCAACAACAAAGACCTATTACTGTAGCATCAACTAGATATGCTTTAACACGATATCCTTTTCCACCACATGTTGTACGTTTTAGTGGTAAAAAAATTTCAATTAGTCGTTTCAAAGAGTTCATAATGCACCACTTTAAATCAACTTATGATCTCAATATGGAAATTGTTAATTGTAGATTTTCTAATTTAAAATGCACCAACGATGATACTGATGTATTACTTTATGTAAAAGATCCACTTTCTTTTACGTTTTTGTTAGATCATACAAAATGGCCAGAAAAAATCTGTGATGAAAAGTTTATTTTTCCGGTAATACCATCGATCCCACCACAATTATCTTTAATTATCAAAAATGTTGATCTTAAATTAGATTTTGTTGATTTCTCTAATGAAGTGAAAAATTTGTATCCTGATATTAAAAATGTTATTAGAATGAAAAATAAATTTGGTTATGATATTAAACTAGTTAAATTAGAATTAATTTCTCCGAAAACCAGAGATGATTTATTAAACTCTAAAAAAATTTTCATAAATTATATTTGTTATGATATTAGTGAATATCTTGCACCAGTTAATGTCTTAATATGTTCTAAATGTTGTGGCATAGGCCATTTTCGTCGTCAATGTACTGAAGCAGATGAAACATGCAAATCCTGTGGTGAAGGTTGTAAAGATTTAAAAAATCATCATTGTTCTTTGATCATTAAATGTAAACATTGTCATGGGGATCATTTATCGAATTCTATGAAATGTCCTGTTGTCAAATCTTTTCGTGATGCTCTGACAAAAAGTTTATTACAGAACAATAGTAATAATCGTTCATATTCTTCAGTTATAACTACCAATCCTACCAACAATTTTTATCTTCCTTCAGCTGATTTTTCTAGTGTTTCAAATCCTTGGACATCAACGAAAAATGATTTTGATTCCAAGATCAATTTGCTTATGTCTGGTTTATCTCAAGTTAATGATACGCTTATTAAATTATGTGAATCTAATAAATGTTCTCAACAGTTTATTATTGAACAAAATAATCGTAATATAAATGTTATGAATGAAATTGATAGTTTAAAGTCTAGTTATTCAAATATGGAAACTGATTTATCTTTTCTAAAGGAAAACTATTTTGTTTTTCTTAAATCAAAGAAAGAACAAGATGTCTTATATAAACAATTATTATTACCGATGTTAGATGATATTTTGAAATTTGTCGATACAATTAATATGGATAAAAATAAAAGAACATTAGATGCTGATATGAGAAGTCGATTTGAAAGATACCGTGCACAAGTGTCTAATGCTATGCAAGGTAAATCTTACATTTAATGAACCTTTCGCCTCTAGCAATTCCTTTTTTCAGTTCGTCCTCTTTATTTCAAACTAACATGAGAAGTTCGTTTTTGGATAGAGCTAAAAAAAAATTTTCATATTTTGATTATAAGCTTTTTAGTTCTATTCTTTCTGAGTGGGAAAGTTGCCCGCTACTTTCTTCTTGTTTTTCTTTGTGGAAGAATTATATGTGTGTGGATTCTTCTATTTCTCTTTCTTCTTTGCATCTTCTTATGTTTAATGTTCGTGGCTTAGATACACGCTGGGAAGAAGTTCTACTTCTTATTTCCTCTTCAAACTCTGATATTGTCATACTTCTAGAAACAGGCAGGATAAATCTTTCTTTCTATTATCAATCCTTTCCGAACTTTAAACTGTTCTTTCAGCCAGGTGAAAATAGAAATGGAGGTGTTTTGATTCTAGTTCGAAATGAAATTCAAGTTAACAGAATTGATTGTAGTGTAGCTAATGTTTGTATCATTGATGTTAAGCTGGAGGAAGAAATTAGGATTGTTGGTGTGTATGCTCCAGATAGTCGTTCGTGGGATTGGATGGATTTATCTGATTTTGTTTCGGATAGATGTGTCCTTTTCGGTGATTTTAATGTTGATTTAGAGCAGGATGGCAATAAAGCTAAAATGTTAATGGATTGGGCGGACTCGATTTGTTTATCCCCTTTTGTTCCTATTGGTCCTACTTCACTTCGTTCTGATAGAATTATAGATTTTGCTTTTGCTAATTTTGCTAATATTGAAATACAAAAATTTATCTCTAACACTACTAGTGATCATTTTCCAATTCTTTCTATTATACCAGTGAAATGTAAGAAACTGGTTAAGGGTAAATCATCTCATTGGAAAGTATTTAGTCTCTTCACAGAATACACATTTTCATATTGGGAGAAAATTTGGAATGGTCAAAACTATGATGCTTCATATAATGATTATATCAAATTTCTTAATCTATTAGTAGCTCGTTGTACGGTATTTTTTCCATTAGACAAATATCGAATAGCTATTCCTCCTCAACTACGTTGCTTCATGTCATATGTTCGGGCTCTCTCTTTCCGGCAAATTCGTACAAAAAATAGTGAATTGAAAAGACAAATTTATTGTTTGAGAAAACAAGTTAAATCAGAACTTAAATATTTTGTTACGTCTCAACTTTCTTCTGCTCTTCAGGTGAGACATACTTCATCTTCTATGTCTGTTTCTTTCTGGTCCAAAGTCAAACGTTTCATTAAACCTTCTTCTTCGTCTCTTGTTGGTTTTATATCTTCCTCGGGTCATGTTGTCAAAGATTCAATGAGTATGTGTGGTATGGCTGCTGATTTTTATGAAGATTTTTTTCGTAAATCGGATAATATTGTTAGACCCCATCCTTATGTTGATGCACCCTGCATTGATTTTGACAATAATGATGATTCTATTCCAGATGTTTCGCTTGAAGAACTTTGTATGACTGTCAATGATATGAAAAAGAAGAAATCTGTTGATGCACATGGTCTAAATAACTACATGTTTAATTTCTTACACTCTTCTCATTGGTCTTTTCTTCTTCAGCTTTACAATCTCTCTTTTTCTTCGTCTTTTCTTCCATCGTCTTGGAAAGATACTAGAATTTTACTTTTAGCCAAAACTGATTCTGTTTGTTTACCATCTCAAACTAGACCTATCTCTTTATTAGATTGTTTTCAAAAAGTTGGAGAAAAATTATTTTTGACAAGATTTCGTGATGTTTTGAATAGAAGAGGTTTGCTACCAAATAATCAATCTGGGTTTAGAGAAAAGTTCAGATTACAAACTAGATTATTGTTGTTTTTGGAAGACATATATAGTTATTTATCAAATAGCTCTCCAGTGTCGACGCTCTTTGTGGACTTCAAGAGTGCTTTTGATATGTTATGGCATGAAGGCTGTATAGGGAAATTTCGTCGTATAGGAATCCCTGTTGCATTTACTAATTGGATTGGCTCATGGCTTCGAAATCGTAGAGGTTTCATTGAAATAAATAATAAAAGATCTAGATGGTTTAGAATTGAGAAAGGTGGTCCTCAAGGTAGTTCTCTTACTCCAACTGTTTTTATTTCTTATCATGCAGATATGTCTAACTTTTTATCGTTTTCCTCTTCTCATCTTTTTGCTGATGATTTGGCAGCTATATTTGCTGGTAGTATTGGCGAACAGTACTCTATACAATGTATTGATCTTGAAAGAAGAATGAAGCTGTTTTGTGATCAGCTTGAATATTATTGTCTCCTGACGGTTCAGCCCATTAACTATAATAAAACTGAATGTCTATGGAGTTCACGTGCTCCACGTTCGGCTCCATTTAACGTTGCAATAGGCGGTAATAGTATTATATGGTCTAAAGAATTCAAGTACTTAGGGTACTTCATTTCGCCTAGATTAGGTTGGGGAAAACTCATTCACAAGACAATGTTAAAAATTAGTCAACGACTAGTTTTGATTAATTCCTTCAGGTTTTTTGGTAAAACTTCATCTCTTTTAAAACGAGCTCTATTTTCCTCTTATATTCTTCCTCTATTCACATGGTTATATCCAATTTTTCCACTTTTTACTGATCTTCAACGCTCTTGTCTGTCTCATTTTTATTTTACATGTCTTAAACGTTCCCTTAATTGCCTAGGTTTTGATGATTTTCTCTTTGCGTATCTTTTTGATGAACTTTCTCTTGAAGACAGATGTTATAAATATTGGAACCGATACTTAATAGCATTGGCTGATTCAATTGATGGCGAACTGATTTTTGAGCATTCATCTCTTAACACTTTTAGACAATCATGGGTAGATCGTGAATTTTCTATTAAGTGGTTGAGAGTTTCTAAACGATTTATTGACAATGAATCAGTGTTTGAAAGATGTATGAAGTGGGTTTCTTCCAATTCTTCTCTTTCTTCTCTTCCTTCTTTTGAAATAGAGGATGTTCAACTCCTCATTTTTTTTCCGGAATCTTTTCTTGCTTAGTTTCTTTTCTCTCTTGGTTTTTGTTTGTCTCTTTGCTTTTTTTTTTTTTTTTGCTCTTTTTCTTCTTTTTTTTGTACTGCCAGGACCTTATGGTCATCAGTTTTTACTGCATAAATAAAAAAAAAAAAAAAAAAAAGAAAGTTTGTGTGTTTGTTCGTTTTGCATTTCAACACGGTACGATCAAATGCAATGAAATTTTGCAGGGAGTATCTTCTCGACCAGGAGAAGGTCGTAGGATACTTTTCGATCCAAAATTTCCCTTTGAAGGGGGGTTTGCCCCCTCTTATAGTTGGATCTACTACAATAAATACCTTTTTCAGAGAATTCGTGCGTATTATTGTTTGTCCAATAATTTGGGGACGAAAATATGTAAAAGCCTGCGTTTTTTGCCATGAGGCCAAGGTTGCCAGATCTTTCGAATGCCCCGGAAAAATTCCGAAATTTACGCTTTTTCCAGAAGGCATCCCGAATTTCCGGATTCTTCCAACTTTTGGTATTTTTTCCGAACTATGATATTTTCCAAATTTCATATTTTTGAAGAGTTTTTCATGATTTTTAGTGAAATTGCGACTAACCATTATCATGCCATCTTTGTTCTCCTACAGTCATTGGCATATTTTGTATTGTAAAACTAATAGTACAAGGATGCTAGGTTTAATATAAAACTCTTTTCAAACTACACTCTTTTATATTCATGTAAAACTTATTTGACTCAATAATATTCACACATGAATCTGATCAATTATCAAGGGGGAAACAGCAAGACTTTTGAACTTGAAGTACTTTATTCTACTGTGAAGTACTTTGAGCTACTTTACTCGTATCTGGAGCTACTTCCTAGGTAATTTGACCTACTTTGAAGTACTTTACGCTACTTTACATGTACTTTGTGCTACTTTGTGCTACTTCCAGCCACTTGAACTACTTTGGGCTACTCCGACTACTTTAAGTTTCAAAAACGGAACAAAAATGTTCTGTTATGAGAATGATGTCCCAAAAACAAAACAAAAACGTTCTTTTTTTGCGAATGGGTTCCCAAAAATAGAACAAAAATGCTCTGTATGGGAATAGTTCCGAAAAAAGAACAAAAATATTCTGTTATGTGAATAATTTTCATAACAGAACAAAATTGTTCTGTTTTTGAGAATCTATTCCCAGAAACGGAACAATAGTGTTCTGTTTTTGCGACATTTTCCCCAAAACGGAACACTTTGAAGTACTCGGCGTAATTGTAAGTACTTCCTCATACTTTAAAGTACTTTGACGTAATTTAAAAGTACTTTCAGCTACTATAAGCTAATTTGGGTTACTTTACGCGACTTTGGATTACTTTAAGCTACTTTCAGTCACTTTGAAGTACTTTATACTACTTTTGTATTTTATTGTACTTTTCGACTTCAAGTCTGCTGTTTCCCCCTTGTCAATTATGGTCATATTTGTTAAAAATTAAGTCAAATACTACACCAAATCTCACGTAAAAAATTTTTGATAGAAAGGAGGAGTAGCAATAAGGCATATTTTGGGACCAAAAAACTAGGCTACAAGACATATATATTCGGAATCAGCTTCGAATTCTGAGTGTTGTGGATATTTTAGAATGTTCAAAGTCAGAAAAAAGATTTCTTCGTCCCTGACCTCCTGACCAAGTCTATGAGGACCAAGTCAAAAATTTTTTTTGAAATTAAACAGAAAAGAGATCTAGTCCTATGCATCAGAGTGTGCTGATTACGAATATCTCAACCAGAGATCATGAAAACACTTCCTTATCAAATAAGACCAAGAATAAGAATAGGCCTAAATCCTCATTTTTTCCGATTTTTGATCTCATAGACTGGTCAAATAGGGTCTGTATTAGTCTGAAATAGTCTGTCTACACGTAATTCCCTGTGCTCTTTACGAATCTGAAAGAATTAATTTGATCGAACTTAATCGTACAAGGTGAGCCGAATCACCGGCAGAATTATGGGTTCCATTTTGGGTCATAAATGGGACATGGCTGAAAGTGTACTTAGCAACCTTTAAACAAGAAGATTTTTTTCAGGACATAGATTATGCAACGGACTTTCTAATGATATGTTTGTTGAGTAGAAACTCAATGTCTTAAGTCAGCAACCAAAGGTCTCTTTTCCAGACCCGATTTTGGGTCTTTTTTATCAATATTTCAAAGGTTTTGACCAGAAAAACTCTAGTTTGAGTCGAAACTAGTATGATATTTGGAATCATTATAAAAAACCGAGTTAGGCTATGTATAATTTAACAATTTTCTTTAACTTGTTTTTCCGTCGAAAAATTTGCCCCTAGTCTCCCTCAGAGATCAGCTGAAAAATGAAGTCATGGATAATGCTGTTATTATTAATAAAATATCTCATATTTTGTCATCTTATAACTATATACAACTTTTGAAGTTTGTTTATAACGTCCAAATACTGTTTTTCACGGAATTCATTTTTCAGCTGATCTCTGAGGGCGACTAGGGGCAAATTTTTCGAAGGAAAAACAAGTTGAAGAAAATTGTTAAATTATACATAGCCTAACTCGGTTTTTTATAATGATTCCAAATATCATACTAGTTTCGACTCAAACTAGAGTTTTTCTGGTCAAAACCTTTGAAATATTGATAAAAAAGACCCAAAATCGGGTCTGGAAAAGAGACCTTTGGTTGCTGACTTAAGACATTGAGTTTCTACTCAACAAACATATCATTAGAAAGTCCGTTGCATAATCTATGTCCTGAAAAAAATCTTCTTGTTTAAAGGTTGCTAAGTACACTTTTAGCCATGTCCCATTTATGACCCAAAATAGAACCCACAATTCTGCCGATGATTCGCTTCACCTTTTACGATTAAGTTCGATCAGATTAATTTTTTCAGATTCGTAAAGAGCACAGGGAATTACGTGTAGACAGACTATTTCAGACTAGTACAGACCCTATTTGACCAGTCTGTGAGACAGTGACGGCAGAGCGTCATTAATCTAAGTGAGGTCCATAATATTTTTTTTCTACGATGGACTTTTATTAAAAGATGAAGCAAAATATAAGTCTTCTTTTTATTAGACCTCAGTAAAAACTACAGCGGTCATTGTGAAAACAAAACGAATTAGAAGGTACCAAAAAATAACTGTCTCCGTTCGTTCTTCGATGCAATGATTGAACCGACACTTTTCAGATCAATAGAATCTGTCTTTTATTTATATATGGGCATGATCAGTCGTGTTGGTACCTCAAGATATAGGATAGGAAATAATATTATTTCAAGGACGTGTATATAATGAATTTTATACCAAATGAAAGCCCGTCAAAAATAGAATTTATTGGTACTAAATAGTAAGGGTTTTATGAACTTTGTAATGTCAAACTAAAAAATTTTGAAAAATTCTATACATTAAAAAATGTTAAAAACCTTATATTTTCTATATAAAAAAAACACTTGATTTCTCCATAAAATTAGCTTTTTTATTATTTCTAATACCATACATGTTATAAAATACACTTATTTAATTCAGCTCTCCATGTTGTATCGATTGAATATATTTTGAAATATGTAAGGTAATATAAATAATGAAAAGAAATTAGTTTTATGAAAACATTCAATGGTTTCTTTTCAGATAGAAAATGTGAGATTTTTGACATTTTTTAATGTATAGAATTTTTCAAAACTTTTTTAGTTTGACATTACAAAGATCATAGAACCCTTACTATTTAGTACCAATAAGTTCCATTTTTGACGGGCTTTCATTTGGTATAAAATTCATTATATACACGTCCCTGAAATAATATTATTTCCTATCCTATATCTTGAGGTACCAACACAATTGGTCATGCGCACATATGTGTGTGTGTATACATACCTGCTTGGAAAAAATCAAACGTTCTGGGAATAAAACAAATATAGACGAAATAAAGAAAAACTTAACATACGGACAAGAAAACATATAAGAAAGGAGGAAAAATACTTGAACAATATACAGAGAAGGGAAATATCCAAGTAAAACAAAAGAAAAAAAATACATGATATATATAAGTTGTATGTGACATCTGTGATAGAAGAATCTAGAAAAGAAAAATATATAAAAAATAGGTGAACCACATTATCAGATAGATATGTTAGAACATGTGTCTAGTTATGTTAGATGCCGAACATAACAAATTCTAGTAATAAAAGAGAATATTCAATCCGAAAATAAGTGAGGTTCAAGCCTCACGAGCTTCCATGCTCCGCCGCCACTGCTTTATATTCTTTCGTGTCAAAATGGTATAAATTATAATCCATTTGATAGTTTCAATCCGACGAATAAGATTTTTATCATAATGAAAATGTCATAAAAATCAAAAGAGATTACACTACTTTACTTTATTATTAATATAAAATGGATATAAAGAATATTCGAAACGAACAAGTTATTCAAGATTTAATTAAATAAATTGCAGAGAACGTATGAGAAATTTTTATGAATAATAATCTCGTCCAACTCATTCTTTTGTTTTACTCAAACTTCTATTCAATTAATTAGAAAATTATGCTCTACATATAAATTAAATATTTGAATCGTTTAGTAGATGCGTTTCGATATAACATATATGATATTATTTAATATAAAAGAAAGAATAATTTATTGTTTAGCAGCTACAATTTGATCTATAATTCTAGGAGTATTTTATTTCGTATATCAATAAATTTTCAAAATTGCATTGAATAAATCAAAACAAAAGTCTTTTTCACCTGTCAATACAACAAAATATTTTTTGTGCTTTGTTGAAGTACTAAATAATAAAGGGTGTTTCATAAGTTTCGACCCCTCTCTGTAAAATTGACGTTATTTATATGAATACATATATAGATAGTTAATTGAAATATACAGTTTTGTAGAGAATGAGAAGAGCTATCATCTGAAATAAAAGTAGTTGAAACTGTGTCGTAGTTATGAAAAGTTATGATCATTTTATTGATGATGACTAAGCATTTAACACGTTGCGTTTTTGCAAAACAAAATGCGCTTCTAACATCTGAAGAAAAATATCGTTCTCTAGATATTTTTATATGGTTCGATAGAGCTCGACGTGCTCTACAAAAATATGAATATCGAAAAAATTCTGATACTGTTTCCAATACAAAATTTGAAGGAAATCAGATAGAGTAATGAAAATATCATATATCTTGCATGAGAGAGAGTATGTTAAACTTTCAATAACTTCGGCTGATCGACTGTTCCGTCTTCTCAAGAAGCTCGGAAAGGTTATTTTCAGCTTCAGTATGTGACGCTGCATCTCGAAACATAAATTAGTAGTCGATCAGCTAGAGTTATCGAAAGACAAGCATACTCTTTAATCCAAGATATGTGAGATTTTTATTACTCTTTCTGGTTTACTCCAAATTTTGTATTGGAAACAGCATCAGAAATTTTTTTGGTATTCATATTCTTGTAGAGCTTGTTGGACTCTATCGAATCACATAAAAATGTCCAGTAAAAATACGTAGAAAGCAATGCTTCACTCAACTTGAATGATTTGAACATTAAAGATTTTTTTTGTTTTTGCAAAAACACAACGTGTTAAATGCTTAGTCATCATCAATAAAATGATCATAGCTTTTCATAACTACGACACAGTTTCAACTACTTTTATTTCAGATGATAGCTCTTCTCATTCTCTACAAAACTGTGTATTTCAATTGACTATGTATATATGTATTCATATAAATAACGTCAATTTTACAGAGAGGGGTGGAAACTTATGAAACATCCTCTAGATTATATCTTTTTGAAAATGTGTAGAAAAGGAGAATAAATATCCGATTTTCTAAAAAATACAAAATTCTTATTAATTAGAAGTAAAATCTCCTCGAAAGATTAACGTACGGCAGATGTACTAGAAATGCACTTGGTGGTAAAGAAAAAACATTTTAATGTCTCGTTAGTTTATATAAAATTCATCTATTGATAAGCATTATGTCGAAAATGAAAAAAACCATGCTTTTCTTATTGTTTATTCGTTTTAATTGAAAAAACTCGTCGAAAAAACACTGAACGTTTTTTTTCTTATTTAAAGTATTAATCAGAAATGCTACAAAGTCATTCAAAAGTCAATCTCATAAATTAACAACAACAATTCTAGGATCAGTATGATGATGATAATAGTATTCGAAAACGTTTTTCAAAGATGTGACGAATACCTATAGAGTATCAGAAAAATCATGCTACACTCTGAAAATGTTGCATTTCGTCTACTATCTTTTAACCAAATGGGATGATTTTTTTGTCACTAATACAGAATTCTTATCAGGAGAAAAAAGATTGCTATACATGGAAATTAAACTAAGTATATGAAGCAATCACTAAAGTTTGCATTATCTCTGTCGATCGCACCATATTTTTGCAACTCGATAATAGTTCAAGCAGTTATTTTTCATTTAATTTTAGACTGTATTCCATTATCTCTCAAAAATTTAGTTTGAGTTCGGTGCTATTCGTTTTTCGGCCTCTAGAGAGTCATTTTTGCTAGAACGATGCGAAAGTTTTTGAAGTCTAATACACATTTCCCGGTTCCAACAGTTCCAGAATCATTTTTGCAGTCATATTTCCAAGGATTTTCACATAGACTGTTTGGTGTGAGAGGAATGAGCACGATTTTAATCTTCAGATACTTAGGGTTTGTCTTATTTCGTGCAGCAGTTTTATAGATAAATTTCTCATTCGATCCATGGATATCACTTGATGCAGCTTTAAGTTTTGCGAGTGTTATTTGAGAAACTTGGCAAATAAACGACATGTAACATCATTGTTGTATCTTGACACAATATTAGAAAGTCCTCGCTCTAATCATCCAAAATTGAAATCAAAGAATTTTGAAAACGTTTATTATACAAAACAAAAATGTGTAGCATGCATGCGAAAAGAAGGGAAAAAACGGTGTGTACAATCAGTGTGAAGAGTCTAACTGAATTAAAGAAGAAAATTCAAACTAAATATTAAAAAATGTTTATGAGTAAAAGTAGATGTCTCTCTAAGGGAAAAAGTCGAAAACTATTAATAGAAAAAAGAAGAGAAAGAATATGTTGGAGGTTAGGCCTCTAACACATACCAAAAATAAACCAGAAAAGAAACCAAGAAACCATTGTGTGCAAGACAAATAAAAAAAACTTCTCTAATCTTTATATTTTGATCCTGTTATAATCCTTAGATGTAACAGTCTTTCACGAAACCTCACTAACAACGTTTTTCTTTTGAACAGATTATCAAGTATATAATGCGAATGATATGAATTGATAATCTTTTACCAGCATAAATCATTAAACTGAGAACAGCCATATAAATAATAAAAATCAACGACATATTTGGTAACGCCCATTGGATAAACCAATGTAATCCTTGATGTTTATTGCTAACTTGTTGTTTTCTTCCTATCAGACGATACCATATTCTTATTGGTAACATCAGTTGATGTGACAGTTGATGAACTAAAGTTGATTTTAGTTGAGATGGAAAGAGTCCGAAATCAACATAACACGATGCTTGTAGACCTCCATTAACAAGCATTGTACCACTTAGTGTGAGTGGTGCATAGAAACCTTGTTTGTACGATTTTTTTATTGATACAATTTTAACAGGCTTCGAATAACTGATCAATGAATGTTTACCAACTTCTAATTGATCCGCACGTAGATAATAGTCAGTGTTTTCATTTTCATCGACTGCACGAATTAAGTGTGTTGGTGTTAAACTCACACTGAAATTTTGAGCAGTTTCAATCGTGTAAAATAATGCTAAAAGAAAATAGAAGAATTTTCAAAAAAGCAAACTCTAAGCATTGAAATAATTTCGTTGATTTTGTCGATTAAAAGAGATGAACGCTCTATTAAGTAAATTATTGGAAAAAGTTGATGATAGACAGACCTTCTAAGGACGCTCACGTTCAAAAAATAAAAGAAGATAGTCTATTGAACGGGTGTAAATTATCCTATTGATAGGAGTATCGAACTTGGTTCATATCTGAGGCGTGTTAATCGACTTTTTAATAGATCTTTTCATACATATTAAAATATGATCTGAACCAGTAAACCTATTGCAGTGTCTTGTAATAATTCTATGTCGACATAGGTGTCCAACAAGGAACTTCCCTAGGTGTTTAAGAGCCCTTTAAGCCCCATTTTTTGGCGATAGGTAGACCTCAATAAAGTATGAAAAACTTCAAGAGAATTCATTCCCTTGCGCCTTTGTTCCCGAGTTATGATCGTTTTACTCTATTTTTGGCTTACTACGAAGTATTTCGAAAAAATGTCAATGACGGATTTTCGATCTGAAATTTTGCCGATAGACAGGTCTCATCGGTGCTAGATTGTTCTACAAGTATCAGCCTGAACGAATGTCTCTTTTTCCAGATAATCGAATTTTAAAAAATCCTGTATTTTATCAATCATTCGAAAAAAACTGATTTGTCTTGTAAACTCATTATCTCGTGAAGGAAATACCCATTCGGGCTGATACTTGTAGAACAATCTGGTACTGATGAGACCTATCTATCGTCAAAATTTCAGGCCGAAAATGCGTCATTGAAATCTTTTCGAAATACCTTGCAGTAAGCCAAAAACAGAGGAAAACGATCATAACTCCGGAACAAAGGCACGAAGGGATGAATTCTCTTGAAGTTTTCATATCTCACTGAGGTCTACCTATCGCCAAAAGATGGGGCCTAAAAGGCTTAAACACTTAGGGAAGTTCCCTCGTAAATCGCTGAATCAATGGGACTTGGCTCGCTAAGATCTACATGATTATGAACCTAAATAGGCCAAAGTCTGATAACAGACTTATCAACACAGGCCTTTCTTACAATAACTTTGATAGATCTAGCCGCAGTCCATTGAGATGAAATGCGATAGATCGACGGATGTAGTTCATAATATGACCTCCATTAACAGACCTTTCAGAAGTTTCCCAAGGTCTATCATCCGTAGAATTTTATCAAACACGATCTAAAAGGAATATTGAAGTGTATAAGAGTGAAGATTTGGGCCTTCACACAGACATAACATATATCTGAGCACCAAATTATCACAGACATGACAGACATCATGAAGAGACTGTCATTGATCATGGCAGATATTCTCATGGAATGGTCATAGACCGTGACAGATATAAAATCAAAAATATCGTCTTTTTGTATGATTAGCGATAGCAGCTATATTGTGTTTCACATTTTAGTCTCATAGGAATTGTGCTAATGACTTTCTAGAAATATATCAGAGAAATAGGAAAAGTGTTTCTGCAGATCCACTAAAAATGTTTTTAGAAGATTCAATTTTTTCCAACTTAGAACTCGCTTTAAAATTCTAACTTATATCCTTTTGTAGCAGAGTTGGTCGAGAAATATGATGTAGAGTTAGCAAATAACCACATAATTCTATCTTTATTGCTTTCATTTTTCAGTCATGTTCATCATTTATCCTATTGTATGTAGGTGAACCTATCAAAATAAACTCATTTTTAAATGATAGTGCCATTCACTTAGAATAGTGATCTAGATCATCCCAGTAGTGTTCTCATTCTTGTAGAAAACTTACCTGATTGCTTATCTTCTCTGTGTAATATCATAATCACTTCATCTTCTATGAGCTCATGTGTAGAAGGATCCATCGAATATGTGCGATCACCAACATCAAGGTCAGCAATTTGCTTTGTCAATATTTCTGGAGCAACTATTCGTACACGATCATCACCATGAAAACAGCCATCAGATGTACTTGCTATGAGATAGAAAATTAGTAAAAAGAAATTTCTATTCCAATCAAATTTAGCGAAACTAGTTTCATGGAGAAGTTGCAAATAACTCGAACTTCCAATGCAAATGTATGTTTACTGTTATACAAAACAGAATTCGGCATAAGATCGGCAATATCCTGTGGTAAATAGGGCATTATATTACCATTACCGTTACCGGCAAGTCGTAAGTGATATCGCTTACTACTTATCACTTATCAAGTAAGTAGTAAGTAGTATTTTCAAATAAGTGATAAAAAGCACTTTTCAGTAGGTATGAGATTTATTTCTACTTTTCTCAATCAACATTGCTCTCTAAAGTAATAGAATAATTAGAAGAAGTCACATAATCGAAACGGAGTCTTTGATATAATAATGGGACTCAGAAATAATGATAGAAAGAAATAATTGAAAAAATAAAATATGTATTATTGATGGTGCGAGAAACATATGTTTATAGTGTTTGTTTCTCTATTCGTCGTTTCATTCCATCTCTGCTATGGTTCGAATAATTCATTTAGAGTTTTGATCTGAGAAATTCTTCAAATCGATTCCTGATAAGATCTGAATTGTTCGAATCAATCATATTAATTCTAGCAATTGATTAATCAGCATTAATAAGATATCTCAGACTATTTTTTATCATTTTCAAGGCTTTCTCAAAGTTAGTCCTATAACTGTTCAAGACTTACATGAGTCACTTGTGGGAACCAGTTTCCATTTTTGATTCATTCCATCATTGTTCGACCAAATTTCGACATTTGTTTTATCGGCTGTTCCGGCACCTGCGACGTCAAGTACCAAACCAGAAGACTTATGAATCAGCACATATAGTCCGTTTCCCATTGGCTTGAAGAGCCACTTTTGTGCATTTGATTCATTTTCTGTCCAGATTTGAACATTGGTACCAGGCTGATTCCCATTGTCATTCACGTCTAATGCCTTACTACTGTGCGGATTAATCAGTTTGATAGTACCGTCCGCATTCCCATAAATGGTCCATGATTGACCCCATCCATGGTTGTTAGTATAGATCTCAACATTAGTCCCATCACTTGTGCTTCCACCAGTGATATCCAGAGGCTTGTCGGAGCTATAACCAATCACTTGATAGGTACCAGCTAAAACAACGTCATCAATGATTGCATATGAAGAATAGTATTTTAAAACAGTAAAATATGTACAGGGTGTAAAATAACCATTACGCCCCCTCTACAATTTAAATTATCAATGATATCACAAATGTATCTTATACCAAATTAAAGCGCGTCAAAAACCGGATTTATTGATGCTAAATAGTAAAGGTTATATAGATCTTTTAGTGTTACACTTAAGGCATTTTTAGATATTCTATACATTTTTTGGCGTAGAAAATTAAGGTGGCATTAATTCAACAATGGAATAAAACGTTTTTTTTAGATATTTTTGCATGGTTCGATAGAGCTCGTTGAGCTCTACAAAACTGCATATTTCAAAAAAAATTTGAGCCATCTTTTTCTGATCAAAGATTCAAAAAATCGCTTGGAAAACCTCAAAAAATGTCAAAAACTTCATTTTTTTATTTCATAAAAAAAAATACTCGGTTTTTCAATAACATTACCTTTTATCATCACTTATGCCACCTCAGACATTATGAAATTTGTTCATTCGATGCTGCGTGAAAAACTGCATCCAACGGATACGTATCGAAATGTCTGAGGTGGCATAAGTGATGAAAAAAGGTAATGTTATTGAAAAACCGGTTATTTTTTTCTTTGAAATAAAAAAATGAAGTTTTTGACATTTTTTGAGGTTTTCCAAGCGATTTTTTGAATTTTTGATCACAAAAAGATGGCTCAAATTTTTTTGAAATATGCAGTTTTGTAGAGCACGACGAGCTCTATCGAACCATACAAAAATATCTAAGAAAAACGTTTTATTCCATTGTTGAATTAATGCCACCTTAATTTTCCACGCCAAAAAATGTATAGAATATCTAAAAATGCCTTAAGTGTGACACTAAAAGATCTATATAACCTTTACTATTTAGCATCAATAAATCCGGTTTTTGACGCGCTTTAATTTGGTATAAGATACATTTGTGATATCATTGATAATTTAAATTGTAGAGAGGGGGCGTAATGGTTATTTCATACCCTGTATATTGAAAAAACAGTCGTTTACGACCACCTTTGTTTCACTCGGGTTACTTTAATATTGCCACTCTGTTAAAGTATTTTCAAAGCTAAAATACTATCCCTATTTCATATTCGCATTCTCACCGTTCATCTTAGAGTACGCAGTCAGTACCCATTTCTGGTTCGTTCCACCATTTTCCGTCCAAATTTCGACATTTGTTGCATCGGCTGTTGCGGCACCTGCGACGTCAAGTACCAAGCCAGAGGACTTATGGACCAGCACAAATACTCCTTCTCCCATTGACTTGAGAAGCCACTTTTGTGCATCTGATCCATTGTCTGTCCAGATTTGAACATTGGTGCCAGGCTGGTTCCCATTGTTATTCACATCTAATGCCTTACTACTGTGCGGATTAACCAGTTTGACGCTACCATCCGTATTTTTGTAGATGATCCAAATTTGACCTACGCCTTGGTTGGTGCTATATATTTGAACATTAGTGCCATCACTAGTATCTCCATGATAGATATCCAGAGTCTTCGTCGAGCCATAACCAATCACTTGATAAATACCACCGGAAACAATATCAACAACGGCTGCATAAAAAGAATAGCATTTAAAAAACAATCAAATATGTAATGTTACAATCATACTCCTAGTAAAGTACCTCTAATATAGCAAATAAAGGTATCTTTCCTCAATCAACATTGCTCTCTAAAGTAATAGAATAATTAGAAGAAGTCACATAATCGAAACGGAGTCTTTGATATAATAATGGGACTCAGAAATAATGATAGAAAGAAATAAGTGTAAAAATAAAATATGTATTATTGATGGTGCGAGAAACATATGTTTATAGTGTTTGTTTCTCTATTCGTCGTTTCATTTCATCTCTGCTATGGTTCGAATAATTCATTTAGAGTTTTGATCTGAGAAATTCTTCAAATCGATTCCTGATAAGATCTGAATTGTCCGAATCAATCATATTAATTCTAGGAATTGATCAATCAGCAATAATAAGATATCTCAGACTAGTCCTAATAATTTTCAAGGCTTTCTCGAAGTTAGTCCTATAACTTTTCAAGACCTACTTAGAAGCTTCCTATGACGTTCAGTATCTATCAAATGGTGGTTTCTAGTATCACGGTCCGAACTAGTTCGGAATCCTGATGCTGATTCGATGGCAGTGTACTGGTCTAAAATGTCAGTTCAGTTTGATTACACCAATTTGAAAATGCCAACAAGTTGTCTACCTTTGAATACTTTTCGTCCAAGAAAGGACTTTTGACAGCTCTCCTCATGTTTAAAGGTATGCATCTGGTGAAAACTATAGTTCTGTTGAAAAGCCAAAGTCTCTCCATCCAGATTTACGAACTTGAAGTAATTAATTGAGCACATAAGGACAAGGGCGGATAAGGGCCCTTTTTGGCCCATTATACACCGGTATCGCAGACACACTTCCTGAGATTTCTAATCTGCCTACCAGATGCAGCGAGAAACGGCGATTCCAACGGTATCAAATTTGGCCCATGTGTGATGCATTTTGAAGGAATAACACTCGGTTTTCTGACGAGTATTTTTGTTGGAAAACAAACAAAACCTTCACTGAATCCCAACATTTTGGGTTTAATCGAAAGCTCTCTTTGCACTGCACAACCTAGTAGCAAATTATGCTCCCACAACTGAACATCTTGTCGAAAACAAACGGTGACAACCGAAAGAACTAAAAAATCGCACGTTACTCCTGACCACTTGTGACCGAAATCCAGCCTTCAAGATAGAGCTCTAGACCCTCGAGATCAACGTCATTCGATGCGGGTTTTCGAGAGCTAAAAGATGCACTAGCTACTTTTTATATGAGGACCATATTTTGGGAGAGAAAAGCTAAAAATCTCTGAAAAATCCTGAAAAAAAACCTTTTTCTCGACAAGTAGCACTTCTTACCAGCGATCTAGATGAGTCAGGCCTAGCTCGTTTCCACATGAATTATACCTCATTCGATGCAGTTTCTCACGCTCTACAATCCTGTACTATTGGTTTCTCACCAATTTTCTACCGAAAAATTTTTCCTGGTTAAAAACTTTCAAAAATACCCAATTTTTCCACTTTTCTCACTATTCTTGGCACCGAAGATCCGAGACAATTTTCTTGCGGTCGAATGTTTTGCTAATCATTATATGCGGTTTTTGACGCTCTACCAAGCGAAACACCCACAGTATTAAAACTGCTGAAGTAGGTTTTTGTTGGGAGTTGATATAAAGTACCTGCCGTATGTTTTGGTTGTTTAACTTAGGTGTACTAGAACCAGTGGAATGAAGAAATGGATCTTAATGATATTAAAAGTGGGTGTACCGATGGTGACATTTGGGCAACTCAAATGTCCGCACTGTGTGACCAGTGCAACCTTTTGAAGGAGCGCTTGAAGCGCATGTCAGCTGCTTCCAGAAAACCACAGTAGAAAAACACGACACTCGGATGGTCCTCTTTCCTGCCATGTCAGAAGAAGATGTTCGATATATTTGCTTCGGTAATACAAAGCATTTCTCAATCAACAAAAGTGTTGAACTTTTCTTCCAGGAAACTACCAGATCAAGCAAGGAATGGGTTGCATCGAACAACAATTTAAACCGTCAATCTTGGACGACAAAGAACTAGAATTCGTCGTTGAGTTCTATTCTGGTCACACTGATCTAGTTCGAGTTCGATTCGCTTCAAGACATTCAAGCAGCAAAACCTATATGGCAACGGTGCAATTCAATAAGGACGATGGTACCGATCCTATAAAAACCTGGTTCTGCACATGTTTTACAGGTGTTGGAAATTATTGGGTGCTCTGCTCATATCACTGCATTTATTTGGCATTTAGGTGTCTTTCATCGCGAAGCAGATGGAGTATCTCATCCACTCTCCGCTGCGCAGTTGATCCTTTCCGTCGATGACTGCACTCAGTATTCAACAAAAGATGAAAGCGATCAAGACGCATCCGACACTGAACAATCTTCAACGGATTACAATGCGTCACCTCATAATGAATATATATTCCACTCCTAATGTAAAAACGATGGAAAACGATACGTTTAAGACTCGGATAACACTCCAATAACACAGGGTTGTAGAGCGTGAAAAACTGCATCGAATGAGGTATAATTCATGTGGAAACAAGCTAGGCCTAACTCATCTAGATCGCTGGTAAGAAGTGCTACTTGTCGAGAAAAAGGGGTTTTTTTTCAGGATTTTTCAGAGACTTTTAGCTTTTTTCTCCCAAAATACGGTCCTCATATAAAAAGTAGCTAGTGCATCTTGTAGCTCTCGAAAACCCACATCGAATGACGTTGATCTTGAGGGTCAAGAGCTCTATCTTGTAGGTTAGATTTCGGTCACAAGTGGTCGAGGGTAACTTGCGATTTTCTTAGTTCTTTCGGTTGTCACCGTTTGTTTTCGACAAGATGTTCAGTTGTGGGAGCATAATTTGCTACTAAGTTGTGCAGTGCAAAGAGACCTTTCGATTGAGCCCAAAATGTTGGGATTCAGTGAAGGTTTTGATTGTTTTCTAACAAAAATACTGAGGACCTCCGTTTGCTCGGATTTTTAGCAAAAATACTCGTCAGAAAACCGAGTGTTATTCCTTCAACATGCATCACACATGGGCCAAATTTGGAACCGTTGGAATCGCCGTTTCTCGTTGCATCTGGTAGACAGATTAGAAATCTCAGAAAGTGTGTCTGTGATATCGGTGTATAGTGGGCCAAAAAGGGCCCTTATCCGCTCCTGTCCTTTATTGGGAAATAGGTTCTAAATCGTTAAAGCTTTACAAGGTCTTGTAAATTTATTCTTTATGGACTCGTAGTCTTAGAACATGGCTTTTGAAGAGCTAATTTATTTCTATTCAAGCTTCAATTTAGGTAGGTGCAAGAGAGCTTTGTTGATTATACGGTGAAAGTTTCTCAAGACAAAATTGGCTGGTGTGGACTTGTCAAGACATAAAGGATGTAAGCGGTGTTCCAGATTTTGTTTATTTTATTGTAGTTGTGCAAGACTTCGAAAGTTTGCAGAATTATGCATCATATCACACTATTCCTATATTCATACAGCTTACATTTCACAATGTTTCTAATAAGAAGTTTTATGAATCCCGTATCCTCAAAATTTCAACACAAATGATCGTCAGGATATTTTAATCATGAAAAAGTTTAAAGATTTCTTGAGATTTGACGAGTGAGAGGGAAAATATACTCTGTTAGACTTTTGCTGCGAGAAAATAATTGACAAAATAATGACGATTATTGATGTGTATTGCTCCGCATACATCTAAACACGACCTGAAATGACTATGGACCAGACTCTCATATTCTTCTAATTTGTTACAGAATGACTTACCGGATGCAGTGAATTTTTTCTCTGTGTCAAAATTGCTTTTGAAATGCCAATCATCATCAAGTCCCCAAACAGATAATCCTTTGATTGGTGGTGACATTAGACGTAATTGATTGTATGCATGTATAGCGGCGTCTCCTTGTATACCACGTGGTGAATTATTATTTGTACAAATCATAAACATAAATTGGTTCAGTGGTATTCCTGAAGCCTTAGACAATGTTTGGTAAAGGTTTACTGCTTGTGTTTCTGTTGCACTGATAGTTAATTCAGCATACGACTGATAGTTAATAATCGAGTCTGGAATGTTCTTATACAACTGTTTATAGTAAGACCATGTCGAAACAAATGGTGCTAGTGAGATTATGAGTGATGGATATTTTGATTTTAATTGCTTAATAACTTCTGTCATACAAGAAACAAACTGATCAGTTAAACCATTTTCTAAATTAATATCAATTCCACTCAGACCATATGAATTGATCATAGTATTTAGTGAGCTAACTGCATTATTAATCCATGTCGATTGGTCAACAGTTAAAACAAAATTTTTAACTACATCACCAAATAATGAAGCAAAATATTTGTTTTTAGTATCCCCTTTAATAAAACTTGCTGAGTATGCGTTAGTGTCCCAATAGGCGACGAATTGGCCAGTACCTATACAGATCATAAATATATAAGAGGACATGAATCTGTCGTTTTTTTTTTCAACTTGAATTTTGAAGAAAAAACAACCCTCCACTTTTACCAAGGCAGGAGGACTAGGGAGATTAAGAAATAATTGCACATTTTCAATACAACTCATCCATTTCAAATATACATACATAGAACAGAGTTTAACAAAATAAGTCTCCACAACCATTTACTTGTCGAATGAAATTTTACCCTCTTTGAAACAACTATTCTCCATTCTCGAATTCAGTATATGTATGTTACGTATAGATATATAGTATCCCTTTTCATAGGGTACAGGGGAGACTAAAGGAGGGGGGACTGAGGGTACAGGGCACAGTGGGCAACTTTCGTATAGCAGGCGGACATGTAAGTTTCGTGCTCTGAAATGGATTTTCATTGCTTACAAATGATTATATATCACTTAGAAAATCATCTTTAAGCAAATAAAACACTTTTTGAAAGAAACATTTTTCGTGAAAATCACCTGTGGGATACCCTTGCTAAAATTTTCGAAAAAAAAGTTTTTATTAGAAAATACATCGTGTCACACACCATTCGACGCAGTTTGACACGCTGATTCCGAAAATCACCTTGGTTTCTCGGTAAGATGTTATTTTAAGGATAGAAAAAGAGATTTGGGGTCAAAAATCAGGGTTTTCTTAGGAATTCCTAGCATAGTATATGGTCTCTGATGCGATACGATGTACATAGTTAACGAAAATTTAATATAGATGAACACAGTGAGTAAATGGCTGAGTTCAGTTAAAGGAGAACTCTTTATAATGTTCGAAAAATACTGCATGACTCATTGTTTTTTAGCTTTCCTTGCACGAATGTCAAAAATGTTTTTTTGAAAAATGCTTTTATTACATATTGTTAGATGCAGCTCGACGAGCTGATTCCGAATATCACCTTAGTTTTGCACCAAAATGATGCCTTGTTTTAAAAAATAGGGATTCGCGGGCAAAAACCTCATTTTTTAGGAGATTCATAGCACCGCTTAAGCTCATCAGTGCGAAGTCGCGCTATGGTCAATGATGAATCAGACATGGAAGGATAATTAGTGAAAGTTTGAGATGAATCGCACTTAAACTCTTTGTAGCGTTCACAAAATACGGTATGACCTATTTTTTGAATTATTTTCGGCCCAATAATCACTTTTTTTCTATTTCATTTTTGGTTTAATCGAAATCATTTTTTTCATGCAATACAGCTTATGGGTCAGTCATTTGTTTCTGATAGGTTTTCTTTTTAAAATGTTTTGATAAGTTGAGAAAAGGAATGGTCTCCGTATAATTATCGATTTATGAGCAATTTTTTGACGCTGAACTTTTCCAGGAGTATGACTCGATTTCTGGAAATCTAGTTTTAGGGTAAGATAGACTAACCATAGATGTATTCATTCCGATATTTGAACTTTGGAAAATAGAACTTTCGGTCATGTCCGCCTGGTTGCCCACTATGCAGGGGACTGAGGGTACAGCGGAGACTAAGAGGACTAAGGGGACTAAGTTGGGGGTGAGGGTGAGGGTGATGGTGAGGGGACTAAGAACACCTTACTCTCTCTTGTATCCTTAGTTCCTTATGAAAAGGGTACTATATATATGATATATATCAATATATATACTGAATTGGAGAATTACTTAGTCGCCTTAATCCTTTATTTTAATTTGAAATCAAATGCTTTTTGTTTGGTTTAAATTCAGATTGAAATTAAATAGGCCATTGTATGATTGAATGACAAACGACTTGTCCAAGCGTAATGAGGCTATGTTTTTGATGAACTAAAGTTCGATATCTCAGAAACTATAATAGTTGAAAAGGTCATTCGAACACCACTCGATGTAGCTCATCTAACTCTACTTATGGTAAAAATATGATGATTTTCGTTTAAAGTTTAAAGCGTTTAAACGAGATTTTTGTATTTTGTAACGATCTTAGAGAAAAAGACTCTAAATTCCTAGTACGCATAATAATGCTTCAATTTCTCATGACAATATCTGTTACCCAAAAATGTTGAAACACTTGAGTTTGTTGAGTATTGCACGGACTATTCAGTAATGAAAAAGTTTTCTTCCAATTATTTGTGCGTGCATAAAAAAAGGTAAAACAAAAACTTAATAATATTGCAGTTTTTTGTTGAGTAAATCTGAGACAATCAATCAAACAAAAAATTTGTTCTCATAAATACTTCTCTTTTTTACACATTTAACTATTCTACACAAGGAGTAAGCCGCTTCATCGGAATAGAAACTGAAAACTGTACACTAAGTTGGAAATTGTATAAAAATGTTCAAGTCGTCCGAAGTTCTTAAACCTCTTTGTAGATAAATCAATTCTACATGGAATGGCATGTTATTCAACATTTTTCGAGGAAATTTCTTGGGTAGAAAACTCAAAATATAATTTGTGAAAATTTTAAAGTCCTGTTTCGGACGCCAAAAATCCAACTTTTCGAAAAAACTAACAACACGTTCCTAATCAATGTAAAAAAAATCATACAATGACGTATTCATATCTATGAAACTCAAAAAGTTGTTTTTGGACAAGAAACAGCGAAGTGTCACATCACATAGAGTAAGCTATAAAGTTAAAAAATTCTGTTTCATTTTTGTTTTAAATTATATACAAACCTGCATTTGAACATCCTGCTGAAGAGTATAGGCATTCTTTATCTCTTGCAAATGCTAGAATGCGCCATGGAATATAATCTGGTATTTGGCTGATACTCGGCTTTGGTGTGTTGGCAGAATAGCCTAGATAGCCAGAAATTGTGCCAGTATCAGCTCGAATCATAGAGAACATTTGTATAAGATAAGTAACGAAGAGTAACGTTAATTTGATCGCCATTGTCGTATAAATATCTAAAATTTGAAACGATAAACCATAAATGTGGACGATGTGTTTTTTATTTCTAAAACGTGTACAATTGCAGTTAATGTTTTCTTGATGATACTATTCATTTTGCTCTCTTTCTATCCGAGAGAAGTGTCAGGGAGCATTGGTCTTAGTATAAAAACCATGACCTCGATGGTAAGCTTCTGTCTCTAACCTCATTCAGCTTCCTATGTAAAAAGACAGATGCAGCGGCTATCTTTGAAAGAGTATATATTACTGAATGAGTTGGCGTGTCATTTTCTTGTTAAAGTTAAATAAATTAAAAATATGAAAAATTTAAATTTTCATAAATTTAATTTATTTTAAATTTAACTTATTTTTTCCGAATAGTTAAATTTAAAATAGATTTAAGTCTGGATAAATTTAGTTTAAATTAAATTTAACTTATTTCTGTTTCATCCTTTATTAAATTATTAATTAAATTATATTAAATTATTTTGTTTCTTTGAGTCTTTATAACTTTTTTGAGAACTATCTATCAAGGATACCCTTAGGTCCTCATACTCTGTATTATGGGCGTACCCCTAGGTCCTCATACGCTACATTACTGGGGTATCCTTAGGTTCTCATATACTATATTATGGGGTAGCCCTAGGTTCTCAACTACTATATGTTGAGGGTGCTCTTAGGTCCCTAACTATTATATATTGAGAGTACCTTTAGGTTATCAACTACTATATATTGGCGGTACTCTTAGATCCTCATGTGCAATATTATGGGGATATCCGTGGGTTCTCAACTGCTATACTATAGGGGTACTCTTGGATCCTCAACTACTATACTATGGGAGTAGCCTTAGATCCTCTACTGCTATACTATAGGACTGTCTTTGGGTCCTCATCCACTATACTATGAGAGTACCCTTAGGTCCTCAAATTAGCGATGGCACGATATATTTACTTTGCTAATAACTAGGTACCTATCGTAAGATGCTGGTTGCTGCGTCGGCTTTTCTATTGTTGGAAAAACAGGCCAATCAGATGGCACCAATTTGTAACTCGCTTATTTCACGGATAACTGTCAAAGATTCTATGAGGATTTTTGTAGAGCACCCTTGATAACCTCAAATTTGGCCCGAACACCCCATTGATGTGTCCGTAACTTGATGGAGAGAAAACGCCTCAATTTCAGATTGGTTGTTACAAAACAGTATCTGCCAACCGGATTTCAAGGCATTTTTTCTTCATCAAGATAAGGACGCATTATAGGGTTGTTCGGATCAATTCGAGGTTATCAAGGAAGCTCTACAAAAGTTCTCATAGAATCTTCCACGGTTATCCATGAAATAAGCAAGCTAAAATTTGCTGCCATCTGCTTGGTCCGTTTTTGCACTAGTAGAAAAGCGGACGTAGCGACCAGTAATTTACGATAGGTACTTAGTTATTAGTAAAGAAAATATATGGTGCCATCCCTAACTTGAGGACCCTAGGGTACTCTTATAGTATAGCAGTTGGAGACCGAGGGGCACCCCCATAGTATAGTAGTTGAGGACCCAAAGATGCTCCCATACTGTAGCAAATGGAGATCCAAGGATAACCCCATAATACAGTATATGAGGGCCTATGGGTACTCTCAAGATATAGTATATGAGGACCTAAGCGTCCCTCCATAATATAGCACATGAGAGCCTAAGAGTACCCCCATAACATATTGGTTGAAGACCTAAGGATACCGCCAATATATAGTAATTGAGGATCTAAGGGTACCCCAATATATAGCATATGAGGGCCTAAGGATACCCCCGATATATAGCACATGAGGATCCAGGAGTACCCCATTATATAGTAGATGAGGACCTAAGGGTATCCCCATAATATAGTAGTTGAGGACCTAAGAGTATCCTTGATAGATAGTTCTCAAAAAAGTTATAAAGACTCACAGAAATAAAATAATTTAGTATAATTTAGTTTATAATTTAATAAATGATGAAACAGAAATAAGTCAAGTTTAATTTAAATTAAATTCATCCATATTTAAATTTATTTTAAATTTAACTTTTCGGAAAAAACAAGTAACGTTCGTCGGTTCGACACACTAAGCCCTCGACTTTGTGAAGCAGAAGTATGTTTTTTTTGCATGTGCCAATGTGGGAGGAATTGATCTAGGCACTTTATACAGATAAGTAATTCAAATGTCTTTCCTTAACTCGTAACATTGGAAAAAAACGACTTAATCTATTTTCTAAAATTGTTTGGGATAGAACATTTTTATTTAAAGCTTGTAATACAATATTATAAGTACTAACACTTACATGCAGATTTTGTTAAAGAGAAAAAAGGTTAGAACCATTGAGCAAAACGCAGTTGTGTTTCTATATATAGTTTATCTAGTCTTTCTATCTCAGCAAGTTGCGATTTGCTTGGTTTCATTAATAAAGTTTTGTAATCGAAATGTCTTAAAACAAGGACCGAGCAAGGCCGAGCAAGGCCGAGTAATATGGGACAAGGACCGAGCAAGGATCGAACAAAACATAGAAATCCCTGGTAATACCTAGTAATACCTGCTAGAAACAGAATAAAATTCTATGAAAAGACTGTCCAAAAAATAGAGAATTTAAAGATCCACATCACTCAATAACCCGCCGTGTTTAAAAAGAAGCATTGTGTAATGTTTTTCTCTATAGACAGAAAATAGACTAAATTTTTGTATTGCGATTGAAGAGAATACCGCTAAACTGTACTTTTGAAGTTTATTCATATGAATAAAAACTCAGTATATCCACCTATCATTTTACAAAAATTGTTGATAAAGTCAAATGAAATGTAAAGCTATACGAATCTACTTGAGGGTAACTAGTTATAGAACACTGTGCATTGTCATCAATTGTTTCAGTTAAGCCGATCATAACACATAAACACTTGCTCATACAGTCGAGGGTCAAGCGAGTGGTAGCAACGAGCGTTACTTGTTGTTAGTACTTATAATATTATATTACAAGCTTTTAATAAAAAATGTTCTATCTCAAACAATTTTGGAAAATAGATTCAGTCGTTTTTTTCCAATGTTACGAGTTAGGGAAAGACATTTGAACTACTTACCTGTATAAAGAGTCTAGATCAATTCCTCCCGCATTGGTACTTGCGAAAAAAATACTTCTGCCCTCCACAGAAGTGGCCTAAGTGAGTCGAAACGACGAACGTTACTTGTATCTATGATAAGCTATAATCAGCCCGAACGACCCTTTGTTTCATCTTTACAGAAGCAACAATATTGACGGCCCAATGAACCATTTCTCAATTCATCTCCGCATTCCTCTGTTTCTCCACTATTGTCTTGGTACAACATCATGGTGTTCTAGGCGCATTATAGCATATCTATGATAACCTTAAAACGGCCCGAACAACCCCATGTTTCATGTGGACAATAGTGGCAATATGGACGGCCCAATGCGCCATTATTCCAGACACTCCCCACTCCCGTGTTTCTTCACTTTTGTATTGATACAACATCAGGGTGTCTGTGGCAAACTATAGCACTTAGGGTATCTCTATAGTATAGCAGTTGAGAACCGAAGGCAACCCCTGTAGAATAGTTGTTGAGGATCTAAGGGTACCTGTTTAGTGGAAGGATCAGGCTTTCTAGCGAGATGTTTTTTTAACCTCAATGTTTTTGTCACCTCAATGTTTTTTTGACCTCCGTGTCTTTTTGCCCTGAATGTGTTTTTGCCCTCAATGTTTTTTTGACCCTGACACAAACATACAAACGAACGAACAAACTTTTTTTTCATATGACCCTCTCTACAGTCGAGGGAATAAGTAAATTTAAAATGAATTAAATTTATAATAATTTAAATTTTTCATAATTTTATTTATGCATAAATTAAATTAAAAATAAATATAAATCGACACCCCTACGAATGAATTACCGAAACGGAAAACATTTAAATTCTGTTCAAACATATAAGAAAACCTGAGCTTTAGCAACAGCAGCTTTTGGACTTTGCAGTCGTTATAGTTAGGGTTTTCATGAGAAGCAACTAAGAATCCTATTTGGGTTAAGAAGAAAAAATTCTAGATTAACTCATTTCTAGATCGAGACTCGGTTTTAAACCTCTAAGATTCAAGATCGAAAAATGATCTGTATTAATCTTTTCAACAAAGATTGAGCGTATATTCGAAATTCAGCAAAGGAGTATATGAATTCCTAGCTAGCTATCGACTTGACTTTAGACCAAACTAGGTCTTCTGTATCATAAGTGGAACCAAACCTTTGTACCTACCTGAGATTTTCCGCAAGTCCAAACAATGTCAGTACATATTGATCTATCTGTTTACGCAATCTGAACTCACTTTCGAGTAAAGCACACTTACATGTGTATATGGATATAGATGAATCCATTGAAATGGTGAAAAGAAAAATAAAATGAAACTAGACCAAAAAAATGTTTGTTTTTATAATTTTGAGGGGTACCGTATGAGATGAGTTCTGATATATTAGATACTATGAGTTACTGTATATATTTCATTTGTATAAGCATAATCGAACCGTACTGTATTTTCTTCGTCCTTTATATACTATTTCATAGCGTAGGACGTTCCTGAAAATAGAGTACCACGATAACAAAAAAATACTGGGACAAAACGGGATCATGGATATTTTTCCGGATACTTCTCCATATATGGGAAGGTAAATACTAAGGTTACGAGAAATTCAGAAGAGATAAACGTTATAAATCCATATATAGGAAGAAAGATATAGAAGCTAAAACTGGACACTGTAAACAAATATACAGAAAGGAAAAGATAAACGCTATATGTCCATAGAAGGAGAACGAGATAAACAATAGAAAGATAAACGATAGAAATAAATGCTATATGTGCAAATAAGGAAAGGAAGAAAACAAGCATTATGTTCAGTCAATCTCCCTAATTAGAACAGGCTTTTGAAAATATAAAGAAATTTTCAAGTTCAGATAGGAAAGAGTTCATTTACTAAAGTTTTCTTTTTTTTAATTTTTTCTATATATTTTATATATTTTGTTCGAATTAGGAACATTTTCTGGAGTTGTGTTTGAATTAGGAACAGTACCCCTGATTCGAACAAATTCAGTCAGTTGAAAAATATTGTTCCCTCGACTGAAAGGAGGGTCATATGAAATAAAATAGTTTGTATGTCCGTGTCAGGGTCAAAAGAACATTGAGGGCAAAAGAACAGTGGAGGCAAAAGAACAGTGAGGGCAAAAGAACATTTCTTTAAATTTGGCAAGTCAACATGAATCATTTTTTTTTCTATAAGAATAGATAGAATAAACGATGATGAACTTTTTTGTAAATAGTATAAGATAAGATTTTTTGTTTTTGTTTTTGTAATTTTATTATTAAGAAAGAAAAAAGAGAAAAAAAAATGTATAACAATAAATTAACTATATGAGAAAGAAGAAAAGGAAGAAGAAAAAAAATACATACATAAATACATACATACATAAATAAATAAATATAAGATTAAGTTATTCATAACGCGAGGCCTTTCGAATCTATTTCCTTTCAAGCGAGTGAATGAAATCTGTATTTTTTGGGAATGTTTTGTATCCTTGTTGCTTCATAGTATATATAATTCAGCATGTTCGTTAGTTTTTTGATTTTCAATATATTTCAATGATTCATTTCAATTTGTTATTGTTTTTGTAATGTGCTATAATGTGCTTTTTCGAAATAATTCTTGTTATGATGCTTTTTTGATATATTTCGTTGGTGCATTCAGATTCAGTTTGTATTATATGATTTTTAATACTTTTTAATAATGCATTTCAGTTTTATTTTAATTGATATCATAATGTATTATTTTGCATTTTTTTAGTTTTTAGTTTTAATTTTAATTGATATACTGATGTATTATAATGCCTTTTTTTAGTTTTTAGTTTTAATTTTGATTAACATCATAATGTATTATAATGCATTTTAATGTATTTTTTATTTTTTTAATTATAATGCACTATAATGTGTTTGTTTGATATAATTTTGATAGTTTTTTCATAAATATGATAAGATGTTTTTCAGCAAATCGAGATGGATATAAGTGAAGAATTTTTGTACGGTGGAAGATATTTTTACAATGGATTCAGAGATGAAGAGGTATCATTTCATTAAATAAGGTGAATATATAGAGATATTATTGTGATGAGACAAGTGTCTTTACAATAAATATATCGATTACATATCATTACATAAAATGAGGTGAGTATATAAAGGAGATATTATTACAAAAAATTTATTACAAAAAATTGAGGTGAGACATGAAGGAAAGATTATTACAATGCACATAAGGAGAATAAATATAAAACATTTTTACAACAAGTAAGGTGATTGCACAGAATAAGCATTTTTACAATAGTTAAAGTGAATATGATTAAGGTGAGTATAGAATTTCATAAAGAAGAAAAGATATTTTTTACAATAAATAAGGTAAGGCTTTTTTTACAATAATCAGGGCAAATATAAATAAGAAATATTTGTGCGATGAATAAGATAAATGTACGGAGAGAATATTTATACAATAAATAAGATAAACATAATGAAGAAATATTTTTTACAACTAATATAAGAGGAGCATATATAAATAAGAAGTATTCTATTACATTCAATTGTGTAAATATGAGTCTACAGAGATATCTTTTACAGTGAGTAAGACAAGTATAAGAATGAGTCGTTTTTTTGATCGATACAAGCATGAATAAGGTTTTTTTAATTGACACGAGAATGAGCTCTTTTTTACAATGAATAGTATGATGAATGTAGAAATGTCTTTTATAATATATATATATATATATAGAGTCTTTTTATATAACAAATAATTGTAAATACGGTGGATGGACAGATATTTTATATTGATTATTATACAGAAAGAGAAGAGAGGGATATTCTTATGACAAGAGATATATTTTTTATAATCGTTGCTAATGTTAGTGATGTTAGTAGTTTTTGTTTTTGTTGTTAGTATGTTAGTGTTATTAGTATTCTTTTTTCGTTAGTCATTTTTCTTGTTAATATGCTAGTATTTTAGTATTTTCTGCTGTTATCTCGTTTTTTTGTATATAGTTGATGATTTTTTGTCTTTATTGTTATTTCTTACTTTTATTCGTTTTTTCTTTAATTATTCTTCTTATGTCGTTGGTAGAAGTTTTATCGCTTCTTTGCTCGGTCGTTTTTTTACTAATAAGTGTCTCAGACTATCTGTGAGTCTATTTGCATATATTACTGGTATGTTATCAAGTGGAGTTCCCTAAAATATTTCTTGCCATAATTGATAAAAACATGCACCGAAGTTTGCTAATGATGGGCTGTATGAAAAATGGACAAGAATATCTTTGTGAAATTCAATTTTTCTTTTCACTTTTTTGTTCCATTTTAAATCTAATATTCTTTCTCGAAACAATGTATGGTCTTTTCCTAAAAGTACATCTGATGTTTGTGTTCCCCTTAAATCTTGGAAAAAACGTTTCATATGTTTATCGATAAATCTTGGTGAATACTTATTTAATAACAATATGACCCTAATTTTATCTAATTCATGCCGAAGATCATCAGCATGCGAGCATATGCGTGTCGCTCTTACAGCAGCAGCATAGGGTATATTCTTTGTCACATGTTTTGGGTGTGATGAATGAAACGGCAGTACGTATGGTTGTGCTGCTAGCTTACGAAAAACTGTCATTCGAAAATTAGGAATTTCAATTGTTGTTGTTACATCTAGGTAATCTACTGTCTTTCCTCCTTCCCATGTAATACTTATATTTGGATCTTTTCTATTTAATTCTGTTAAGATTTGTTCCATTCGTTCTGATGATAGTCTAGTTGTTAGAAAAATATCATCTCGAAAGCGAAAGTATTGTTCTCCTTGTTTATGTTGCTGTTGTATAAATGCTTCTTCCCATTTTCTCATATATATGTCCACTAATACTTGCGTGCATGCTGATCCCATCGCTCCTCCTCGAATTTGTTTGTAAAATTTTGGCTCTAATTCCGGTAATTGGAGAACAAAATATGAATTTTCTAATACGTGCATAAAAAGGGCTTTTATTGTATTTATAGATAAATTATGTACTTTCTTATATCCGTGTCTACCTAAGAACTCACTAACAGCCAGTACAGCTTCTTTCTGAGGTATCATTGTGTACAAATCTGTTATATCAAATGTGTATATTTTTGTTTCGAATGTTGTTTGAAATTGTTTTAAATGATGAAGAAATGTTATCGTGTTAGATATTGCGTACGGCGTATGTTTATCAAATAGGGGACGAATACACTTATCTAAGAAACTAGATAGCTTTGCTAATGGTGATTTAATTTCAGTTACTATCGGTCTAAGTGGCTCACCTATCTTATGGTCTTTTGGATTATAATATAAATGTGGTAGTTCAGAATCTGTGCGAGACGGTCGTAACTTATCGAGCATATACAGGGTGGCCCAAAAGTCACGCACCAAACAAAATATTGAATATCTCCCTTACGGCTCGAGCAAAGGAGCTGATTTTTTTATTAGTAATAGAGACATGTTCAAGCTTCATATCCATAAAGCCATGCCTAAAGAGACCCTCTGTTAAGTATACTATTTTATTTCTATTTGTGAAAAAGTAAAATTTTTCTTGTTGAGGTCAATAATGATACTTAGCAAAGGATCTCCCTAGACATGTCTTTACAAATATAAAGCTTGTACATGCCTCTGTCACTGGTAAAAAAGTCAGCTCCTCTGTTCGAGCCGTAAGGGAGATATTCAATTTTTTATTTAGTGCGTGACTTTTGGACTACCCTGTATTGTGGAAGTTGTTTTCTCGTAACTAAATTACGTAAGAATTTATCTTTTTCGTCTATCATATCTCTTAATGGTGATGTAGATATCTGCATATATGCATTCGTCTTATTCATATATATTTCTGATTTTTTTATATAACTTTCTCTAGTATCGGCATGGAAAACTTTCGATTTGTCTGTTTGTCTAAAAATAATTCCTTTTTGATGTTGAACTTTTTTAAAATATTTAAAAGCCGGCTGTACTGTACTATTCTGTGGTGTTTCCAGGTATGCACCAAATCCGATTCCAGTCAAATCCAATTCTAATTCTGGAATTGGATTTGACTGGATTTGATTGGAGTTGGATTTGGATTTGACTGGATTTGATTGGAGTTGGATTTGACTGGATTTGACTGGAGTTGGATTTGGATTTGACTGGATTTGACTGGAGTTGGATTTGGATTTGACTGGATTTGACTTGGATTTGACTGGATTTGACGTGGATTTGCTTAGATTTGAGGTGCATTTGACTTGGATTTGACTGGATTTGACTAGATTTGACTTGATTTGACTTGGACTTGACTACATTTGACTAGATTTGACTTGGATTTGACTGGATTTGACTTGGATTTGGTTGGATTTGACTGGATATGACTAAAGAGATGTGTCATACGGACTTCGGCTTTCAAAAAATCTGAACCTAATTTTATTATCCTGAGAATCAGCATTGATCTCTGATCAATTTCCACGAGTTTATATTGTACTAAATCGGTACTCAATTTTTCCATACTTAGGGTCCCCCTCAGGTATCGAAAAATATTTTTTGTCGATTTTCTATTTCAAGTCTTTACAGTTAGATAGAACTCGGTGTGCTGATTAAAAATATCATCTTATTTTTAAAAATTGGTCGGAGAATGAGAAACATCTGAAGCACTTTCTGGGACCCCTGAAAACCAGTTTTTGATATGAAAGTCTATGGAAATTCCATGTAAACTCAGCAAAAATAGACTCATTCGACGTAGAATCTTTTTTTCTATCACATTCTATAAAATGGGCTAAGATATACACATTTTTTTCTATCAACAAATGCTGAATACCGCTCCAATTGGGTCCTATTGTTATAGGCAGTAATTCTTTTAGTCCTACGTAATTATATTTTATACGGAGGTATCAACGGGATTTTTTTTATTGGATACGTGATTTCATATACTCTTTCTGATGAAACTATTTTCAACTTGAAATTCGATGTATGGAAAAGCACTTTTGTTGTAACACTGCCATTGATATCTAATTTCTACATTTTTTGACTCATATGCGTTGGTTTTTCGCACAGAATTATCCTGACTTCACTTCAAACAAATACGATATTTGGAATCAGCATAAAAAACTGAGTCGATCTATTTATATTTTAAATCGTTTCTGCGACTCTTTTTTTCGGTCAAATTTCCCCCCCTCCCCCTAGTTCCCCTCAGGATTATGTGAAAAAATTAATTTAATGGAAAACAACTATTTTATTATCCAGACATCTCCAGTTTTCTCTTCGAATAACATTTCACAGTATTGAAACTTAGTTTTCACTGATGAAAGCAGTTTTCCATTAAATTAATTTTTTCACATAATCCTGAGGAGGACTAGGGGGGGAAAATTTGACCGAAAAAAAGAGTCGCAGAAACGATTTTAAATATAAATAGATCGACTCAGTTTTTCATGCTGATTCCAAACATCGTATTTGTTTGAAGTGAAGTCAGGATAATTCTGTGCGAAAAACCAACGCATATGAGTCAAAAAATGTAGAAATTATTCATTACGTTTCAGGAAGGTTATATTCATGTTTAAATAATAATTTTATCTCTTCCTTTTTTAAATCAAGAATTATAATTTATAAAATAAAAATCAACAAATAATACAAAAAACATATATTTTGATAATTT
>JAJEKB010021159.1:589202-617056 GCA_022393335.1 Macrotrachela quadricornifera
AAATTATCAAAATATATGTTTTTTGTATTATTTGTTGATTTTTATTTAATAAATTATAATTCTTGATTTAAAAAAGGAAGAGATAAAATTATTATTTAAGCTATGGGTAAGAGTCGTTTTAGAGTTTTCTTAGTCTCATTGAATTCTACTCACCCTCAAGATATGGACTCGATTTCTTCTGTGAGATTTAACAAATATCCGAACTTTAGATAATCTACAAAGGTTGATGACTTCCCACTTGTCGTTACCATAAAGCGATGGAATGTGAACATGTGTTGTCTATTCCACAACTTCTAAGTGATCGAAAGAAAAGATCTGACACTGAATATGCATGGGCAGATTAAAATGTTACCTTACGCGTTACAGATTATTGCCATGAGTATCATACTCTAAAACTATATTAACAAACTCGAATAAATGAATAGAATTAATCAGCGTTTTAAACGTTAATTTTTATATATTTTTGAAAAAGACTATCCTGCTCTGAAACGATTACACTTGAAATGATACAACCCTCTAACATAATAACTTATATCAGACAGTCCCATTCTGATTCATATAGAAAATACAGAAAGATATCAAGCATCTCCGAACAATTGATTGTTTTCGTTTTCATGGTTTGAATCTATACTTAACAGGTTTTTTCAAAGATCTTAAAAATGGATTCTATATTTTTATTCTGTAATATTCACATTAATCACTTTTGCGTATACTGCTATTATAATATTTTATTATTTTCTTTTAATGCTAAATCTTGATAAATAATTCAGTTTTTTTCAATAACTAATGGGAAATGTGTTATACTCATCTAAATTACGAAAATTGCCTTGTATCAATATTGAGGTTTCTGACGAAATCATTTTCTAAGTAAACTAGAAGTTCTTCTCTAATGGAAATATTTCGAAAAATGTATGTGAACCTCATCTTACACACGAATGGAAAAAGATTTTGTTGATGACCCAACTTATCTGTAAAATCGTCAATCTTGTGTCTATTGTGTCTTCACAAGGACCAAAATAACTGTATAATTCAGACTAAAATACATTGTATCGAAACAATGTTTGCACGTCAAATTCAATTCACAATTTATCCAGGTTAAATTAAAAAAAAAATCAGTGATGACTTAGTAATGAATGAAAAAAAAAAGCAGTATGAAGAAAGAATAGAATAATTAATAAGACACATGAATCGAACGTCAAATTTATCAGAAGAAGTTCGTTATATTTACGAGTTTTGTTCATTCATTCTGTGAACATAATTATGTCAATCTTTTATTATCAATATCTACACCCTAATCTACTGATTGACTCAGAAAAAGAATAAACGATGAAACGACGCGCAAAATTATTCACATCTATATTTCTTTTACAGTAAATAAAATCGTAATAAGAGGTTGGACGCCATCAGCTCACAACTTTCTATTCTTGTATATACAATGCAACTAATGTGATGTGAGAGTTGTTCTTTTCTCGTTTGTAACGTAGCAACAGCAGAAATATTTCTCTCATTTACATACAAAAATAGTAACGATTATTTTTTTTATAGATCATTGCTTGTTTTAAAATCATTCTTCAGATTTTGAAACATTTTTTTTTTCGTGTCAATATCGCACAACACAAGTTTATTAATCAATTTGAAGAAAATTAATTTCTAGCAAAAATAATGATTGTCACTCCTATGAATTCAAATGTAGTTGTTGTGCCGATGGTACAGAGTAAGTTTCTACTAGACAACTCAATTAAAGCGCTTTTAATTTGATATTATAGCTGGATGTATGAAAGCCGAATTCGATTCAGTTTATCCAATTAATTTGAATGATTTCGTTAGTCAAGAAGAATTTCAACAATCTATCAGTCACATCAATACTGCTATTGGTTCAAATAAATGTCTTATTATCATTATCATTATTTTTACTGTAATGTTCTTAGGTGGACTCGCATTAGCAATTGCCGGACCAACATCTACGATCAACAGTAGTACTACTGACTTTAGTAAATTTGGAATATTTCTTGGAGTGGGTATCGGATTAATATTTTTGGGAATGATTTGTCCATTTGTTGGATGTTGTATAATGCAATCACGACAAATGAAGCAAGTACGACAAGCTATTGCCGAAGAATCAGAAAAATATTCATCAAGATCTTCAAAGCCGTCAAGTTGGCGATTGAATACTATTATGGTATTTACTGGAGCATATAGAAAAGGTAGACCAGTTCGTGCTATGAAACATCAAGTAAAGAATATCATCATAATTATATTATCGTAAGTAGTTAATTTATTTTTCATCTTTGTGATTTTAGTTACTAATTGAAATCGGTGAAAATGGTGCTTTTCCTTCACATACAACGGCTCCTTTATCAATCAATGATTACCCACCACCAGCATATTCAGGTTCATCTACTGGTTTTTGTACTCAATGTGGTGCACCAAGACAAAATTTTACGGGAAATTTCTGTGCTTCTTGCGGTCAAGCATTCAATAAATATTAATATATTATCAACTTTTTTTTCTATTTTTTTGCTGAAGTTTGACGAAATTTTTTTTTAGCTAGATTCCATTGATAGGTGTCCCAAATGTAGCACAAAATGATATGGAAGAATTAAAAAAGTAATATTGTTGTTGCTTTATTATGAGAAAGTATATAGTGAAGTTGATACTCATATATTATTGTTTCATATTATAAGCGTCGTTTTCTAATGCTAAAACGATAATTTCGCTCGAATCAATTCAAATTTTCAAGCGTCGAAGAACTTTGCTTCTTGATCAGATACTTGAGAAACTGAAATTTGATCCAAGATAACCAACAACAAACAATTCAAAATAAAGATTTCTTAATTGCAAGCTCAAAAGCAAGAGAGAACAGATTTTTTGTCTAGATTATTTCCATAAGAAGAATCAATGAATAGATGATGCATTATGTTTCATCTCATTTGCATAAGGAAAGAAAAAGGTATCGATGCTATAGACGCTCTACTCACAATTTTCTTTCCACCAAGATCTAATACGATGTTAGTCTAGAGCAAAAATTGAAGATTAAGAATAAAATGTAAACAATGTTTAATCACCTTATTGTTTTGTAAGTTAATCATTGCTTCTACAGCGGCATAATATCCACGTGAATTTATGTTTAGTTTTAATTCTATTAATGTCTACATAGATAAATAAAAAAAATTGATTGACAAGTTCATATTACTGAATTATTTTTTAATGCATCACCTAAATATTGTACAGAAGTATCACTCATTTCATAATTATCGATAAGATTCAATTTGAATATCAGTTTAGTAAGTGTCTAAATATTAAATAAAGAAAATAGATTATAATGAAAAGATTAAAAATAATTCATCATTTTGTTATTTTTCAAAACTATTTTTACGATATTTTTTTGCAACATGTTACTTAAATATTGTGCTCCTATTTCACCGATTTCATTGCCCGAAAAGTCTAATTCCTTAATTGTCTATGTCATAATGAAAATATAATTATTAGTAGAAGAAACAATAAAATTTCATTACTTTGTTGTTGTAAAATGCTTCACTTATAAAACTAAGGGCATTATCATCTATGCTCTTACTAAAAAAACTCATTTCAGTGATCGTCTATAAAATAATAAATTATTTTATCGTTTTGTATTTGAACTGCTTTAGTTACAACTATCGAATATTTGCCAGGATTCTTTTGAAGATCCAATGTTATAAGTGTCTATATTAAACAATAATAATCAATTTAACTTTGTTATGTCTTAAAGCGATATCCAAGTATTGTAAATCATTATTTTTTATTTGATTTTCTCCAAGACCAATCAGAATTAATGTCTATGAGAAGAATCGAAAATTAATATGACTATAATAAAAATTTATGACTTGATTGTTTTTCAATGCATTAGCTAAATATTGTACACTAATATCTCCAATTGAATTCTCTTTATGTTGATTTCCAAGTGACAATCTGATTAGTGACTGTTAAATATTATATTAATTTAATAAGAAATAATTCAAACATTACTGTATTATCTCTTAATAGATCTGCAATATATTTCATGGTAACATCTCCAATTTGATTACAGGATAGATTTAATGTTGTTAGTGTCTATGAGATAAATAGAGATTAGTATAAGTGAAATAAACATAGTAAAGTCTCACTCCTACTTATACATTAAATTATGTTTATTTCAAAGAGAAAAGTTCTTAGCAAAGTTCTTATGGAATTAGATATGCGAAAGATGGTAGAGCTAGATACATTGTAAACCGAATATCTATAGTTTCCAAATCAAGTGTTTCTAATAGTCTTTGAGGCTTTGTCCATTACTGTCTGTGGCGGAATTATGGGGTCTGTCAGTCACAGTCTGTGAGAGAGTGGGGATAAACTTTTATTTCTCTATACTTCAACACTCTATTAGATCGTGTTTCATAAAAAGCCTGAAATATATGAAGACTAGTGTGTTTGCTTAGAATGACTAGATATGAACTGTATACGATAATAACTATTGAGAGTTTTGCTTTGTTTCGATAACTGAATATTACACATTATCGTTTTCAAAATGAGAGAGTATTGCATTATTTCTACTGTCTTTGGTTTTTTCAAAATCTTGTAAAGTGTAAATATGAATTTTTGTTTTGTGCGTAACAGATTCATGCATGAGAATCGTCTTTCACAACTTTCAAGATTTCCGAACACATAACTACTAGAGACTGAATGATAGTATTCGTATCATACATCTTCAGACTCTATTATAACTAATGTATAATCTTACCATAAAGGTCTAGAATTTCAAAGTTTGCAACACAGTCAAGTTAAAAGAAATATCAGCTTTTCCTGATAATTCAAATGTTTTTATTGATTTACCGGTGAACGATGACCAGTAGAAAATGACATGCGAATTATCGAAATACCAATCTCGAGCATCTGAGTTTAAACATGATACAATGAAGATTCATTTTTCTTCATCAGTTAATTTCAAAACATGCATTGTCTGTTGAATTTCGCGCAATCATCTAGAGACATTTTGCTTGAATCTTCCGGTAAATTTAGACAATTTTTCAAGACTATTCATCAGCGTTTGATTCTGTAATCATATTAGAATTTTCTGTTGTTGAATGTGTTTGATCTCGACATTTCGAAGCATAAAATTGAAGGAAATTTCTCATGAAAGTAACGAATGTAGGCATATTGCATTGATATTTATCATACCAAATAATAGCATCACTCGATAGAATGGCAGAAATTACATCATTTAGTTCAACAGCCGACACATGCAGAAATCCAATCTTGTAACAATGTCTTCCAAACAACTCTCAGGGTCTTCTTTACCATCAAATTTTGGGGCTGAAAGAAGTTGAAACTATACTCAATTCATTTTTTTATTATCTGAATGAATCATGAGCTAGCACATTACCCTTGATTGATTGTGAACCGCAAACTTGTTGCTTATCGATAAACTTCGATTCTAGTAAATCAGTCTCACTTTATTCTGATGATGTCATTGACGACTTCTTCTCTTGGTGCAGTTTTGATTCTAAAAATAACGATTCTATTGGTACTTGAGTTAAACTAGCATTTGACCGTGTAGATCGCTTATGCACCATTGTTCGGTTCCAAAGGACCTCCCGATTTTATTCTTTTTTTTTTGAAAAAGAAAACAACAACGATATCGAGAATATGGAACGCATATACATACATATATATAGATGTTAAGAGAACAGAATAGAGAAAACAGTAACAACACATTTGTATAAGATATAGATGGTGGATCATAACAGTGATTACTTTTATAAACACCGAAAAGAAATTTTTGGCGATTAAAATTTTTCAACAACTTCATTTCGTATACATAACCACGAGTATCAATTTTCTATTAAATAACTTGATCTCTTATTGTTTCTGCTTCATTTTACTTTGTCTAATTCAATTATATATTCTTTTGAATGTGTAACCGTATATATAGGTGATAAACGCCTTCTAAGCCAAACGATAAATTTGTCCATTGATGGCCATAATAGTTTGTCTTCAACTTTTTCTCGAAAACCAACAATTAATTTTTGTAGATTGGTCATTCTGTCGATAAGATCAAGTATATCTGTTCGATTTTCAACATTGATCAGAAGAACTTCACACTGGATACCTAATGGAGAACGGGTCAATGCAGGAAATTCTCGACTATTAAAATACCAAACACGATGATTGTATTCAGATATTCGCAAATCCAATTTACGAATTGATACATTTGTAATATCAGCTAATGGCATTTGTCGAGTAGTGAACCATTTATCAAAACTCAATGAATACAGAAAAGGTGCACAATCGAGTAGTGATTGGAGTTGACATGGATCATATGGACCAATCACTGATACGGTAAGTTTTGTCAATTTATCAAGTGTTGGAAAGATTTTGAAAAATTGAATATCCAAAGGAAGTTTTAGTTCAAGATTTTCTATGTTGGGAAAGTGAAAATTAGGTAATACAACATCTCTTGAAATAGAGAATTCATAATGTAAGGTAGTTACTGAATCAAGTAAACAATATCGATCGAAATGAGGACAAGTCGATTTTGATCTCATATTTTCAATATGAAAAGATGAAAATCCATATGGTAATGTGTAAAGGTACATGTTATTATTTAGGTTCCAATGGCATTGAACAAACCATTGATGTTCGTCGAGCCAGAAAGGACTTCGAAACGAATCAAGTATTTTATCAACTTGTTCTTCTTTGTCTTCAATATTAAGAAGTTTGCCTTGTGTTTTGAATTGAAATTTTTTGAGTTTTCGTAAATATGTGACAATTATCTGTTCCCATCGGCGTCCATCTCGACAAAAATCTGTCGCTGCATCGATTGTCAAACAATATAAATTGGGAATGCTTTGAAAAAGAATAAATAAATCATTATACACATTTTCACAGTATATCTTCAATATAGTTATTGATGGAGCAAAGATAATGTTTTGGTCGACTGATGGATATGTTGCAGGGATACGAAGATGTCGAAGATGAGGGGTATACTGTAGAAGATAATTTATATTAATGCCTTCGTGAATTGATAAAACTTCGATGTGTAAATATTTAAGAGATACGGAAATCACTGTAAGTGCTGGAGTATCCCATTCGCTAAGTTCTAAATGACAATGAGTGAGTTTTGATAAATTCCAAATGTTATTAAACCCTTCATTGGAAAGATGACATTGAATTAAGTTCAAATGACTGAGATGAGGAAGGTGATGGCATTCGATTAGAATTTCATTGATTTGATTTGAATTTGCATGATAAATTGATAGTGATCGTAAATAGATAAAATTTCTTAGATTGAAAGAACTAAAAAATATCAGATAAGTGATTTTTGATAGTTTTTCATCATTGAACAGACGAAGTGAAACAATGTGATTAATTATTGATGGCAAATGTTGATGAGAGAAAATTTCTAAATCAGTTTTTGACATCATTTGAAAATCTAAATCTTTACGTGTTCGAAAATGAGTAAAGAGAATTTTTTTGAAACGATCATTGAGATCTTGAAATGTCTGAAGAAGATCAGCAATGGTAATATATTCGAATAAATCCAAAAATAATTCGTCGGGTAATGATTCTAAATTCATTTCTTCTGCTATTTCACTTGTGATGTAGTAAGTTGATCAGATAAATTCTATTTGAAGATAATGAACTTTTTTCGCACAAATTCTTTTTAAATACTGGAGCTATGACATGCGTCTCTTCCTTGTTGACAAAATGATCGTTTGTTATTACGAAAAAAACTCATTTTACAAATAAAAAATCAAATAGTTCTTCAATGAATAATAGTCAAAATTGACACGTTTATTTCGTAAAAAGGTGAAATAACATGAAATACATTTATTTTGTAATAACTTCAATTTTTTCTTCCTTCATCTATGCCATTTATTCCACGTTGCGAGAGCCCACGCAGTCACAAATCGCCAAAAACGCTTTTAAACGCTGAAAATAGTCAGAAAATGAATGTTTCGACGCGTGTGCGACCTGCCAATTGTGAAAGCATCAAAAACTTCCATTGTTTCAGTGTATATGCGGTTGAAATCTGTGGATTCAACATACCATCGTGTTTACACGTCTATAGCTCTGGATGAGTCGCTGTTTTATCGATAGGTCTAAGAGGCTCCCTTAGTATGCAAAAATGTACACTCTCCATTGGAAGAAATCATAACTAGCCAAGGCCTATACTGAAAAAGCACTTGAGCCAGTCTTGTTGTGATAAACACTTCTTGATCATCAAGCAGTCGCAATATAGTTCGATGCATAAGTAATGAGACAAATGTCACGCTTGTTTGTGAGATCACGACACACGCTGCAATCTTCATTGCTTTTCCATCGGATAGAGCAGGTTTTTTAGATAATAAAGCCACTCTTCATAGATAACTTCTCAACTGTGTAAGTGCTCAAACATCAGCCACGAAAAAGGCACCAAGGTGTCAAGCTACAAAAATCTTGCCCCGACTGGATTAATTGTTCCCGAATGCGATTTCATCACAACGCTTTTGTGAAAAAAGCTGAAAGTTTCAGATTCGTTGTGTCTCGGTCTAATGCATCAAGAAAACAGAAAACCGGGTTTAGCAATCTCCATAGTGATCGTGAAATGTGACTGTATCCATCCTGTGACACTTCTATCTTGGTTTCGATTAAATTTCAGTTCAAGTATGAGACTTCAGCGACTCCTCGAATGGAACTGACCAAGATCTCTTTCGTTATCGAATTCAGCACCATCATACTTGTAATCCTAATGAGATTAATTTAGATGGAAGGGAAATGTGAAAAATGTAATTTAGCGGTTGTTTTTGATGAAGAGAGAAAATCAGAATTCTCAAGTCCACAAGTACCGTTCGATCTCAATTTCTTTTTCTAACGATAGTTTCATCTTCGCATAGTCTTAATAACTCGAAAATCATCTCGTGGGAACGCAATTCTCTGAAATACTGAGCAAATGCTTAAACTTCAAGTGTAACTTTACCCTTTTGGGGCCTTTTTCGTAGCTGATGTTTGAGCACTTACACAGTTGATAAGTTATCTGTGACCAATGGCTTTGTTATCTAAAAAATCTGCTATATCCGATGAAAAAGCAATGAAGGTTGCAGCGTATGTTGTGATCCCACAAACAAGTCTAAAATTTATCTCATTACTTATGCATCGAGCGTTAGATGTTTAGATAGGTAGTAGGGTCGATATATATATATGCTCAGTTAAGTCTCTTCCCATTCTGAAAATTCAACTTTCGCGAAAGGACGGGGGGCGGATAAGAATGCGAATTGGTCCATCCTCAGATTTTCAAAAAAACTACATCACTAAATGCAGACTTTCACGAGAATTCTTTTGCTAATAAATTCAACACTTTTTGAAAAGAATTCCATCAATATCGAAATTAATTTATAGGCTAATATTTTCTCCTATTTTCTCGTATTTTCTAACAACTATTTTCAAAATTCCTTACTCAGAACTATTCAGTCACTACTATCAAATAGTCTCATATGATAGAGCTCTTCAAGCTCTACAATCTAGCATACTTTTCTCCGTTTTTAGTCGCTGACCAAAAAACACTTATAGTGAAACGCACTGTTTAAAATAGCGTAATTAAAATGAATTTCATCATTGATGGAATTCTTTTCAAAAGGTGTTGAATTTATTACCAAAAGAATCCCCGCGAAATTCTGAATCTAGTGTTGTAGATTTTTTGAAAATCTGAGGATGGGCCGATTTGCGTTCTTAACCACCCCCGTCCTTTGTTCAGCATTACTTTTATTAGTTATTCAATCAATTGTTTTTCGAGGACATGAAGAAAACGAAAAGTAAATAACTTTATTCAGTTAAATATCAAATCCAGATTGCAATTGGAACGAAATAGATTTTATATTTTATAATAAAAAAATTATGACTAATATTTATGATTTATAGAGCTTTATTTGCTGCTGTTTTTAGTCTTTTTAATATATAATTGATAATATTTTAGGTCTTCAAATCGTTGCAATCTCCTAGAGATTTTACGTTGGGCTTTAACAACAGATTCGATAGTAAAATCTATTTTTAAGGATAGTAGCAGTAATGCTACATATCTTAGTCATGATATTCAACATGAGTTGTTAAATATTATGGCAAATCAGATTCGATAAAAGATCTCCTATATGGTAATTACTATTCTTTATAGCGCTTTCTTTTATTAAAAGGATAATGTTTCAGATTTTAGTTAAATAATCAAATGTATGCAGTGATGATACATGAATGAAAAGATGTTAGTGGAAAACAATAACTTTCTATTGTTATACGCTTTACACCAGATAATGGAAACACTCAGATCAAAGATCAGAGCGTAGTGTCAGAAATTTTTTGCGTTTTATTCATTTGGGAGAGTTTGATGCTGCTACACTATTATCAAGAGTTGTCGAATTTTTGTCTTTTTTAAATATACCATTGGCATCTTGCATTGCATTGTGCTTTGATGAGTATATGTCATGCAGTTTTCGAGATAATAGCTAAAAACGTTTTTGTGTATATTTAACTATAGCGCGGCAGTTATAAGCGGATGTAATGCTGAAGTGCATGTATTGTTAAGAAAAAATCACATGTCTAAAGGTATATACATATACTGTTCATGTCATTGCCTAAATTTGGTTATCAACGACACTTGCAAAGCAGTGCCTTATATGAATGATTACTTCTGTATTGTATCAACACATTATTCGTTTTTCACCGGATTAGGTGTAATAAATACATTTTTTAAAAAAGCTCAAGAAGATTTACAATTAGGTCAGCTATTCGTTCTTAGCTTTAAATTTATCATTTTCTTCGGTGCTTGTTTGTTATTGCCCCGCAATAATTGAGGGTGAGGGCGAGTGCAGGCTCACATCCGCAACTGAGGGTGTGAGGCTACGTTTATACTTATTCTCAATTATTGCTGGGCAGTAACAATGTCTGTATCATAAGTTACATGTGAAAGAAGTTTTTCGAAAATGAAGCTCATAAAAACATATACAAAAAATTTAATGAATGATGATTATTATAGCGATTTAACAGTTTTAGCAACAAAGCGTTCATTTGAAATTGATTTTGAGAAAATGATAGATGCTTTTGCAAATAATCACAACAACCGTAGAATCATTTTGCATTGATGTCAACTTTTAACTTTTTTTTACAATAAACATACTGCGGCCTAAGGGTTTTTAAATCATGCATTTAAGAATCATGCTAGACTGTATATTGTCCTGCAACTCATATATCCAACAAATCTAGATTAAATATATACGATTGATTTGTTCAGGAAAAATGTATTTATTTTATTTCCGAGGGTTTCAACTTAGGTAGGCTCAGCCCACTCTAGAATAAAATCCTGGCGCCGCCGCTAACTATGAGAATAGAATTGATTTATTTGTTCAGGAGTATTACCTTTTTTCTGAGAGATATACTGAAGTTATTTTATTGGCGATTATCGAAAGATGTCAACACATTATATTAAAATCATGTTTTAATATTGATCAAAAATGATCACAAAGAAAAGAGTCGAAACGAGAATTGAGATCATGAAATGCATGAAGAAGATCAGCAGAAGAAATATATTCAAATAGATCGGTTTAATAACTCGTTAGTTAATGATTCAAGATTCATATTTATTTTACATGCACTCTCAAATGTTACACACGTTGTGTCTCAGCAAAGAAAAAAACAAGCGTACTCAGTTCTTTTTTTTTCTCTCGCTTCCACTAGAGAGGAGAGATACGGATAAAAAAAACTATTCTCATTTCTTCGAATCTCTAGATGCGAACTCTTCCAGAGACGAACAATCGATCAATAAGAGGAAAGCGCGTCAATTAGATTTTAAAATAAAACTGTTTTCATAGAATCCACATTTATAACTGAGACAGAGCATAGTTGTCAATAAAATGATTGAATAAAGCCATCATATTTAACTTAACCTGCTCAGATAAATCACTATTTGTACAATATTCGTCTCTTCCTGCAAGTATAAGGAATTGAAGATGGAAAATTTCTTCTAATTTGAACTTGAAAGCCGAATTTTTATACAAAAAATTTAAAGAAATTTATACACGGTCTTGGTTTGTATAATTAATCCTAACACAAAACTCGTAAATAGCATACTGAATTCATTATCAATATACACTGATCGTTGTGATAATAGTTCCGAGTTAATCAATATGCATGTGGGGTTCAATAAAAACGGTTTGGATCAGGTCACTTTTATATTCAGAGCATCGTTCGTTCTCGATGACTAAATCTTTGACTCGTAAAACACAACTTTTTCCCGGGCTGAATCAACAACAGGTCATGGTGATTGGCAATCGGCTGCAATCATAAAACATCTGATGAAGATTTTGTGAACACTGGAACCCTAGATTCTCATTCTCACACCTCTCAATATACTCAAAAATAATCAAGCCAATCGGGAATATTATTATCAAGATATCAAGAACTTATATGAAAAAGAAAGTTCGATACATAAAAACTGTTCGTGTCCTTTCTACAAATAACGGGTGCGGCATAAAGAATAAAGGTTTCTGTATTTTGACTATAGGTTCTTTTGGTTTTGATCTTTCAAGCCGATTTTTTTACCAAAAGATGCGTCGTTAAATTCTCTACAAAAAGGTCATTAAGCTTGCTTCTAAAGTGAATTGGTAAGAAAATTTAGAAAACATTATCTAACACATAAAAGTAATCAACTTTCAAAGCTAGCAAATGTCTCGTGAATGGCTACTGCTCATATAACTGTTTCTAATCGTGATAATTTTTTTTTCGGCACAAAGTATAGGATAAAATACGGCGTAAAAAGCTCTACAAGGTGCATATAAAATCATATTTTATATGTATAATCTTTGTTTATAAAATAGACAAAATCTTGTCAGACGAATTCTGGATTAGATCATTTTTGATCTTATGGAATTTTACTTATTTTAAAAATAGAAGGTGCATATATAAGATAAACTGTTCGTTGTAGATAGTAGAGCTTTTGATGTTGTATCTTGTGGTATAGTTTATTTTCTTTTGACCACTTATGTTATATAATAGAAAGGTCAAGAAGAAACATTAAACTCATAGTTCCCCAGAAGTTAATCTTATTTGGATCATCGAAAATTCGTCGGACAGAATTTTGTCTATTTTATAAACAAAGATTATATATATATAATATGATTTTATATGTACCTTGTAGAGCTTTTCACGCTGCGTCTTATCCTTCAGTTTGTCCTTAAAATTGAGGTACTAGTTCCTAAAAAAAAGCGACACAAACATTCCTTAAATTTGAAAGTTGGTTACTTTTTATGTGTTAGATAATGTTTTCTAAATTTTCTTACCAATTCACTTTAGAAGCAAGCTTAATGACCTTTTTGTAGAGAATTTAACGGCGCATCTTTTGGTAAAAAAATCGGCTTGAAAGATCAAAACCAAAAGAAACTATAGTCAAAATACAGAAACCTTTATTCTTTATGCCGCACCCGTTAATATACGTTAATCAGACAATTCAAACCAGAATTTTTCTTCATCTGTCAGTTCTGCAGTCATGTTTGTTCGATAATGCAGCATTTTACTTTTGATGCAGTATGATTCTAGTCGATTTGAGATTAACATCTGCAAGAATATGTAAAAGTACATAGTGAGTAGAAAAAATGAAAAACAATGATACTCACTCTTTCATTTAATTGATCTTCACAACGATTTAGAATAGTTAATGACTAAAAATTTCAATGAAAAATTGTATGAAACAAAGGTTGATAGAGAATTCAGTTAATACTTCATGTTTTATATTAATCTTAGAAGACAATGCTTTTCTATCTTGTATTTTATTTTACCAAAGTGAAATTTGTTTGGGAGTCTATAAAAATCAGCATGCTGCATTACAAATGAAATAAATAAAGATTAATATTACTTTGCTGTTTTTTAATGCATCTAATATAAAATAGAATTCTAAGTTATTGATTTGATTCGATCAAAGATCTAACATCGAAAGTGTTTGTAAATAAATGACACAATGATTATAACAAAGATGAGAATTACTCTTTGATTCGTCAATATGCTTGCTAAATGTCTTGTTCCTTTATATCCAATATTATTAGCACCAAGATCAAGTGTTTTGATGTTCTGCAATCAAAATGATCAAGAAAAATATGAGATAAAGAAATCATGAGCAAAGAATTCACTTTGCTGTTTATCAATGCATCAGCTAATAGTTTTGCACCTTCATCACCAATACAATTTGAACTAAGATCGAGTGTAATTAGAGACATATTTTCGTTGCAGAATGCTAATGAGAGATCTTGAATTCTTCTAATACCAATTTTATTGCCATCAATATCCTAACAGACTTGGTAGCAATATGATTAAGTAGACAAAAACAAATCTTAATTTTTTTATTACATTTATTTTATTGTATATATTTACTCTTGGTTTTCTGTTTTATATGGTGGATTATATTGCGGAAAAAAAACAAAGGACAAATGTAAATGAGGTACTTTTTGCTGTTGAAAAACAACTTCCATTTTTTACAGTTCATTGGGCACCCCTGTAGAGGACCTCAGGACTACCAAAGTTTTTTTTCAGAATTTTAGCGAATTTAGCATCATCTGATGCGGAAATTTATGTTGTTTTCGAATTTTAAACTGAAATTTTTAAAAAATTTAGCCTTGGTAAAAAAAAAAATATGAAACCCCTTTCTGTAATACGCTTCCATCCCAGTATTTCCACTATCTGACCGTGTTCTCCAATTTTGTTCGTATTTTTGAAGTTATATTTGGAAAGAGCGTGAAAAACTGCATCGATCTATACATGGCATTCATTGGTTAGACACTTCTTTATCCTACCTATATGGTGTTCAATGATCCAAAAGGTGATGTAATCCCAGTATTTACGGTATTGAATCATGCATTTTTTTTCTTGTTTCTGGAGTCATATTCGGAAAGAGCATGAAAAAGTGCAGCAATCTATATATGTCACTCATTGGTTAGAGATTTTTTGTTGGTTCTTTTGAATATTTGAACATAAAACTGACCAAAACTCGACTTCAGACACCTTTTCTTTTTTATTTCTGATTGGGGAAGCAATTCTATACATTACTAAATGTATTTCACACTTTCGAATGGTGTCACTAGGTCACTTGTGCTCGATAACTGGCAGTAGGTTTACCATAGCATCCTACAGTGAATCAAATTTTTTTTACCAAGGCTCAATTTTTTAAAAATTTCAGTTTAAAAGTCGAAAACAACATAAATTTCCGCATCAGATGATGTTAAATTCGCTAAAATTCTGAAAAAAATTTTTTGATGATCCTGAGGTCCTCTACAGGTGTGCCCAATGAACTGTGAAAAATGGAAGTTGTTTTTCAACAGCAAAAAGTACCTCATTTCACTCAGAATTTAATGCTGATTCCAAATCTATAATTCATTTTGAGAAATTTTTTGGGTGAGAAAATAGTCTTACCGCCATTTGTCCTTTATATGATAAACGAAATGAAATTCTTTGAAGCAATTTCTTTTTTTTTAAATTCTAAAAACGTCTAATATTGATTTGATACAATAAGAGTTTGTTGTTTTGAAAGTTTTTTGATATATTAACAAAATAAAGTTTTCAAAATTCTAGAAAACAGACAGTTTAATTTATTAATTTTTAAAACTATTATCATGAACTTTTTGTAACAGATTAATATTGTATAATTAAAAGAAAAAATAAAGATATATTTGTTAATATAAAATGGATAGTATAGATATGAATTGTGTCTACACTGTTTAAAACTGCTTGTGATAGGTCTTATCATATCAGTATCGATGAGAGAAGCAAAACCATCATCGTTATCTTCCACCTATATGTATCACATTTCATTATATATATTAAGCAAAACTCTTTATTTTTTTCTTCACTTTCACAAGTTTGTTCTTCCCATTTGTGACATTTTATTAGACAAAGCAACTAATTTATATCAACTACGTAAGTAGAAAATAAAATAAAGTTTGAAATATACGTTATTATTTCCTACATTTATAAAATGTAGTAATGGCAAAAAAAGTTAATTATGAAATTAGCCGTCGTTTTCTTGATGCAAACGAAGAGCCTACTCAACAACTAAAGCCTATCGAAGGCTATGAAAAGAAACTGTTGGTATCTCTCGAAGAATCTGTGAAATATATTAAAGATTTAGTGAATAGTGAACAAATGGCAGATTCACAAGGCAGCATACAAATAAAACAATTAGTGGGTGATGAACATATAAAAAAATTAGCAAACGATCTTGACAGGAATATATGGTTGGCAAAACTCAGCTCAAACGAATCGAAGGATAATCTCACCCAAGATGAGTCGGCTGCCATTCGTCTTTATACAATGCAGTGGCAAAATTCAGATAGTAGTTTGTACACTGTTCTTAATAAAATTCTTCGCTCAGAGAATCGTGATATTCTCAAGCCATGGTTCTCGTATCTTAAACTTATTCTTACTGCATTATTTAAATTGCCATCAAAAAAAGGAATAATTTGGCGAGGTATTCGTGGAACTGTTAGTAATGAATATCAAGAATATAAAATCTGGTGGGGCTTCAGTTCCTGCACTGAATCAGAGGTTGTAAGAGATCGATTTCTTGGGAACTCTGGTCAACGTACCATATTTAAGATAAATTGTATAAATGGCAAAGCTATTCGGCATCATTCTGCGTTCGCGGATGAAGAAGAAGTTCTTCTAATGCCTGGTACTTATCTTCGGGTAATAGACAAGATCACTTCAGCAGATGGTTTATGCACTATTCACTTACAAGAAACAACTGCTCCATACGAACTGTTAAAACCTCCATTCAGTTCACAGGGTAAGAAATTTAATTTAATATCTCAGAAAGTTTTTACCTTCGAGGCATTATGTTCTATTGCGGGTAAAAATTGGTCAAAAAAATGACCTTTACAAATAAACTCCATGTTTGGAGCTAACTTGTCTATCCATGTTTTACCCTCAAGTTTTTGGTCCATATTTTATGATATGTGATAGAAACGCTGTATAACAAGTAATAATCAAAAAACTACTGTCTGTCTCTAAATAGAGGGTGTGAGGGTGAGGGTGAGGGTGGGTGATAAATCAGTATAAATGATGCTATAACACTCAGCATAGTCGAAAGCCTATTATTCGTTGATTTGAGCATCTAAAAAGTTGATAAAGGAGCACTGAATAGGTTAAAAATCAAGCATCTCAGGGCATTCAGTGTATGAGACCTAGCATCTCATAGGAAAGTCAGAAAAAGGTCAGGTTGGTTTTGTTCGGTAGAAAAAAGTAGGCCTATAAACTGGCATCCTCAGAATCAAAACAGTAATGGAAAATTTGACAACCACAATTTTGTAAAAATCTTCATTTCTAACAAAAAAGGGGGCAAGGGGGAACTCGAGTTTAGGTGTTTCAATGTTCCTAATATATCTCTTTCCAATCGTGAAAACCACAGGTCTTTATCTTGTTTCTATCAAGAGTTATTCAAAAAGCCATGAGGTGCCTTCTATTATGAAACAGATGGTAGTTGTATTGAACAAAATTACTAGCAATTCATTTAGCTATCGACATTGTTAACATCTTTCATTTGCCTTTTTATTTTAGTCGATCTGGGCAACTCAATACTACAAATATTAGACAGCAATCTCAAACTTAATGAAAAAATTGGTTCTGGAGGTTTTGGTACAGTTTATCGGGCTACATGGTTAATAAATGATGATGTAGTTGCTGTAAAAAAAATACTTCCTATTCATTTAAACAAGGAAACTGAGCAAACATTTTTCAATGAGCTGTCAGTATTGAATCGTATTCGTTATCATCATATTGTCACTTATTATGGTGCATGCTTGGAGAAAGGAAAGTATGCATTGGTTATGGAATACACATCATTAGAATCATTGCATAAGATGCTACATCAACAGAAGGTAGAAACATCGTGGCCCGAAAGGTTGTCTATTGCTTTTCAAGCAGCTAAAGGAATCAATTTTTTACATCAGTGTCAACCTCAAATCTTACATCGTGACATCAAATCATTGAACTTTTTGTTAGAAAAACATAATGAAGGATATTCAGTCAAAATTTGTGATTTTGGTTTGGCTGAAACACGAAATGAAATAACACGTCAGACAAAAGGCAATACTATTATGGCTTTTACATTACCATGGAGTGCTCCTGAAATATTGTGTTCAAAACCTTATACAGATAAGAGTGATATTTACAGTTTGAGTATAGTTTATTGGGAGCTAGCTACATACAAAAAGCCTTACGAAGATCATCATAATGACAATATTCGGGCATTCGTGATTGCTGGCGAACGTTTGGAAATACCAGATACTACACCTTTGAATTTTCGTACAATCATTAAGCAATGCTGGGCACATAATCCAGGTGACCGACCTTCAAGTTCTCGTCTGATTGAAATAATTAAAGATTGTAGCCAAAAGCAAAGTGAGTCTCATACTTCTCCTTTTTTATAAAATCTCACAATTTGAAGATGAACATGTCGACACCTAATTGTTATACGGACAAATTCTACTTTACTAAAGAAGCAGAAAAAAATGTCACCTGATAAGACTAGAATTTCAACACTTACTAACAGTATTTTTAAATTGTATCAGTGTGAAGGATGCAAAAAAAGAGTAGTCGAAACTATATTCCTAACTGGAAGATATTTTATGTTCTGAGTTCTGGTGTTTAGAGCTTTATCGATGGAATATCGAACCATGTCAGCAACAATGCCATGACAAGGACTGAAGCAGTTCAGAATTTTTTTGAGTCATTTCACTACTATTCGATATTTAATCATTTCACAAGGTTAGACTATTTACACATATTCATTATTATTCGATTTTATTTGGAGAAGACTTATCTAAGTTAACTGTTCATTTTATTACTTACCGCGACTAAGTTTTCATGTACTATCCAATGTATGAAATTGATTTTTTAGTTGGAAATATAAAATCATCATAACCCAACCCTTCAAATATTAAAATATCAAATTAAGGCATTTAATAAGGACAAATTCAACGAAAGTATTCGTATTGAGTGAAAATAATGAAAATAGTTCAATTTTCTGCGAAACATAAGAGAATTTATATCATCATTAGTAGATCAATGAACTATAAAAGAAATGTGTTCATTATCTATCAAAGTTGAGAGTGATATATGGTTTAAGAATATCCCGAGTAGAAAAGAAAAAAATTATTCTTTAGAAGGATTAGCCACACAAAATGAGGAAAAGCTTATGCAAAGAGATATTGACGGAAGATTGCACATAATATATTACGACGTAATTTCAATCATTTCAGTTTTCCTAATGATCTTCGAATAATTCTTATAGTTTTTTTGACTGTCGATTTCAATTACAGCCTATCTACAATGCAAATACTTCTCTTATTGCTTTCTAACGTTGACTAAAAGGAACCATGTATTTATATGCACAAATAATATGGAATTGTACTGATTTTTTACTATATTTTGACATTTTTATCATAATAGCTAGACATTTCAATGAAAACGTAAGAAAAAGTAAGAAAGTGTATTGTATCTTGAACTATAGATTTCATGTCCCTCTATCTAAATCAAAGGTCAAAATAAAAATTTCATCTGGTTAGCAGGTCATTTTCATGCATTCTTTTCATGTTTTTCGAAGATGACTAGTTTTAAAAGGATTTCGCCTTAGATATTACCTGAGAAAAAGACGTCCCCTTGTCTCATCTATCGATTGGTAAAACTCGCAGGTCTCTAGCTCGTTCCTGGCTTGAGTTATTCAGAAAACAGCGAGAGCAGTCATCCTATTCCCAAAAGTTACACATTCCTGCAATCGCTTGCACTTCCAAGCTCGATATCACTCGATGCAGGAATTTCTTTCAATCTATCTGTATCAAAATCATGCAATTTCTGCATTTCCTGCATTTCCTGCGATTGCATATTTAGATTGATTAACTTAAAGATCAGCCTAGAGATCTACCGAATTGCACTCGGAATTCCTGCAATTCCTGCATTTCCTGCAGTTGCACATTTACGTTTACTAACTGAGCGATAAGCCTAGGGATCTATTGAATTGCACACGGAATTCCTGCAATTCCTGCATTTGTTACACATTCCTGCATTTCCTGCAATTGCATATTCAGATTGATTAACTTAAATATGAGCCTAGGGATGTATTGAATTGCACACGGAATTCCTGCGAAATCCGGAGCTGCTCAATATATTGATGCTTCGTTGACTTGACATGAGTCAATATCAATGTGCAACTGCAGGAAATGCAGGAATTCCGTATGCAATTCGTTAGATCTCCAGGCTCATCCTTCAGTTAGTCAACATAAATGTGCAATAGCAGGAATGTGCAGGAATTCCGTGTAGAATTCGTTAGATCTCCAGGCTCATCCTTCAGTTAGTCAACATAAATGTGCAACTGCAGGAAATGCAGGAATTGCAGAAAGTGCATGAATTCCGAGTGCATTTTGATAGATCTCTAGGCTAATCGTCAAGTTAATCAATCTAAATATGCAATTGCAGAAATTGCAGGAATTCCGTGTGCAATTCGTTAGATCTCCAGGCTCATCTTTTATATAGTCAACATAAATGTGCAATTGCAGGAAATGCAGGAATGTGCAGCAATTGCAGGAATTCCGTGTGCAATTCAGTAGATTCCTAAACTGATCCTTTAGTTAGTATATATATATATAGATATGTAATTGCAGGAAGTGCAGCAATGTGCTACTTTTGGAAATAGGAAGCATCCTCAACAGCGACGGATATTCTATTTTGAAACGGATAGTAGATATCAAATTTTAAAAGATAATCCAGAAATTGTAATATAATACATTAGCAGAAACATTGACTATGATGTTTCCCAACGAAAAAGCGACTTATGCACACGCCAGAATAAAAGAGTGATGGGTACAAGCTCAATAACTCGACAACTGAAACAGTTAATGACCTGCAGCTTTTAGCAATTGAAAAAAGAGATCATGAGATGGTTTTTTACAAATACTGTATAAGACGAAATCATTCTGAACATTGTCATTCATGAAAATCTTCTCTAAGAGAATCCAGAGAAACAGTATCACAATACTATGATTTTTTTTTATTATGATATTCATATCAGATAAAAAATGTCAGATCTATACTCCTATATTAAGTTCAAGTAATTAGTTTCTCATTTTCTTATCTTGATTAAACTATATTGAACTTCTCATGCTCTATAATAATAAATATTACTCTGAATTGAAAACAATGATTATCACATGATCATCGAGGATATATTCAGAAATTATATGCTTTAGTAAAGCAATGAGTTAGTTGATGAAGGATTATATATATTGAAGCTTCAAAATGTGTTTTATAAACCTTTATTCAAAAAGAAAAAAAATAAAGAATATAGAATATGAAAGGGAAAAAAGTAATTATTAAATTCTAGAAATATTTCTAGATTTTCTACATATCGAAGCTACATGATTATTTACATATGATAATGACATTTTTACATGAAGATACATAACTGAATATACTTCAGCATTCTGATTGAATATTCCATTGTTATATTGAGTGCTACGAATTATATATAGAAGGTGTTCGAAAAGTCACTATAGAAAAAAAAGAAATTGAATATTGTTACTGCATTTTCATCAAATGAGCCAATTTTTCTCTAATACTAGAGGAATGTTCGCAGTTTTTATGCATCAAGAAAAGTTTACTAATACTGTTTTAAGCTGTTAATTTTTATTTCAATACAAAAATTTATCCTTTGTATCAAGGGGTAACAGCAGGTTTTGGAATTTCTGTAATATGTGACCCGTTTGATACCATTCCAGACTATTCTCAATTATTTTTTATACTGACTTTTCGAACATCTTGTATATGTAATATGTAGCACCCAATGTGACAATGGAATATTCAATCAGAATGTTGAAGTATATTTAGTTATGTATCTTCATGTAAAAATGTCATTATCATATGTAAATAATCATGTAGCTTCGATATGTAGAAAATCTAGAAATATTTCTAGAATTTAATAATTACTTTTTTCCCTTTCATATTCTATATTCTTTATTTTTTTTCTTTTTGAATGAAGGTTTTTAAAAGACATTTTGAAACTTCAATATATATAATCCTTCATCAACTAACTCATTGCTTTACTAAAGCATGTGATTTCTGAATATATCCTCGATGATCATGTGATAATCATTGTTTTCAATTCAGAGTAATATTTATTATTATAGAGCATGAGAAGTTCAATATAGTTTAATCAAGATAAGAAAATGAGAAACTAATTACTTGAACTTAATATAGGAGTATAGATCTGACATTTTTTATCTGATATGAATATCATAATAAAAAAAAATCATAGTATTGTGATACTGTTTCTCTGGATTCTCTTAGAGAAGATTTTCATGAATGACAATGTTCAGAATGATTTCGTCTTATACAGTATTTGTAAAAAACCATCTCATGATCTCTTTTTTCAATTGCTAAAAGCTGCAGGTCATTAACTGTTTCAGTTGTCGAGTTATTGAGCTTATACCTATCTGTCTTCAATTCTGAGACAGACATTAGTCACTAGTTAGAGATATGTACAGAATAATAGCCTCTTGGAAACATATCTCATCTACTCGCTGCGGCTCCCAATATACCCTCAACAACGACTTCCTAGCCATTACGAAAAGATTAGAAAGACGAATTAGAAGATCTTTGATGTATGTCTCGACATAGAGAGCATCCTGATAGACAAGTGAACCGACAAACTATCTGGAGGTAATGTGCCCAGATTGTTTCATAACTGTGTGACACTGTAGTACGAATATGGTACTTTTAAAGTACGTGACGGACAACATAACTATCTGACTATGTGGGTCTTGTCTATAAAATAATATACAAATTGCGAAGCAGTAGTACATATTATTATAAGATGCGTTAACTAACAACAATGATCATAAAAGAGAAAATTTATTCACTAATATTTAAAAAAACAACGATCTAGTTGGATGAAAATATATTGCAAGAATCATGGAAAGTCATTATCTAAAAGAATGAATGATTAAAATCTCGTGCTGTTAAATTGGATCAAATCATTAAGACAAATGAATAGCAGCTTTTTTTTATCTCGAAGAAATAATCCAAAGCATGGGAATTTAATAATGATAATTTATTTGTATTTGTGAAAGTGATCATTTCTTCCTTCTTTTAGTTGAGCATCGTCTTTTCGTGAAACCAAGTCTCTATAGTTACAGGATAATGCAAAAGTGTTGATTTGTCTTATGAAAAATGCTTGTTCTTCCTTATTACGAATCTAAAAACCCTCAAAATGGGACGTCTTATCTTTGGTAACTAGACGAATATTACTCTAAATTTTCGGATCTCTAGTCTTTATTATAGGAGAACTATATAGAGTCGTATGATGCAGCAGATCTTTTTTTATCATGTCCCAAAAAAGTTTTAAAAACCTTATTCATAAAAACATCTAGAATAATTCATTTTCACTATTAATAACTGTATTAGAGAAAATAGATGAGATTTTCATAAATGTATTAAATTCGAAGAATAATCTGATAAAATGGCCAATATCTGGCTAATTCAATACATCTGGAATTATATTAAATAAAAGTTAGGATGGAAAAAACTTAGAAATCTCAAACAAAAAAATTTTAAAAATCTGGTACAGCATCAGTCCACAAATATGTTCAAATTTGATAGACTCAATACCAAGAAGATTACAATATGTAACAGATAAAAAAATGTCATTTAATCAATGAGAAAGATTATTACAACATGAAAATGTAAAATAATCTATTAGCTGTTATTTGTACTAATAATGAAAGTTAAGTATTCTAGATATTTCTTACGAATAAATTTTTTTGAACCTTTTAGGATCAGAAAAAAAAATGTGCGACATCATACGACTCTGAATAATTCTCCTATAATAAGGATTAGAGGTCTGAAAATTTACAGTGGTATTCATCTAGTTATAAAGGATTAGACATCCTATTTTGAGCGTTTTTTGACTTTTGATAAGGAAGAACGATCAAGACTTTGGGACATTCTATATTTCATACTTGAATATATCCATCGTAACGTATATCATTGTTGATCCATCATGAATTCGGCATCGAGAATTACACAAACCATAAATGTACTAAAGAAAATCGAGTCTCATAGTATTTTTCAGGCTACTATTTTATACAATACAGTAATTATATGCGTTTCTAATAAGCCATTTAATTCGAAGGGAGCTAGAGCCATTATTTCATCTAGATATGCACAATAAGAATTCAAAAAAAAATCATATTATTCTACTCATCTTTAGACCCACTTAATATAACACAATCTTTAACTGGTACAAATGTATATCTTGGCCAAAATGGCATACTATCTATCACATGTGATGCATTCCCAAAACCAAAAGTTACATGGTTAGTATTCCACTTGCTATGATATTAAACGGAAACCGTAAATCGTTTCTTTTGATTAGGTTCTTCAACAATAACAAATTGAAAAACTCAGCCAAATATGTTATCGAATCAAAACAAAATGTCTTCACCCTCACTGTGAACAAATGTGATTATTCTGATGTTGGCACATATCGTGTACAAATCGATAATGGTATTGATAAAACTGAACAAACGGCTAACCTCAATGATAGACGTAAGTTACTACATTTTCCTAGTCCATATAATTCTCTTCTTTGTTTTCATTCAAACTAAAGAAGTGCAAAATCACTATTACAAGTGAATTTTGTCTATTTGAACATGCAATATAATAACAGATAGGTTGGCTTATAGAGTATTCATCATGTACAAAAATGACTGAGGGCGAGATAAATGCTTGATGAGGAAAACATGTTAATACTAGAGAAAAGTGTTTGAGTGACTCTCCTTTATTCAAATACATGAAAATATAATAGTTTTTCTTTTAAGAGTGTTGTGGGAAAATGTTGCAGTTCATTTTGCTGCCGTTAATTGATACTTCTCTCTGCGTGAAAACCTATTGAAATATCATATTTATTGATATATTCGATGCGTGTTCAAAAAAACCAAAATTTTTAACGTATCAATATACTTTTGCTAAAGAGAACCATTATCCGATTTGAAATAGAGGAAGAATGAATGTTATTTAAATAACTCGAGAATGTTCACATCTAGCGAGTTCAAAATTTCACTGTTCAAGGAATAAGATCAAGACGCATTGAATTATCTTACATATTATCTCTGAGAAACTTCACGAGTGTGTTGTCGATTGAAATTATAAAAGGTCAACGCGATGAATATCATCATTATCAAAGTGGTTTTGAGCAATATATTAGAACAAGTGATTAAAATTCTAGAAAACTATGCAAAGTCGATATTTTAACTTTGGCTACTCGGAGACGATGAGCATCAAAACGAGATTACACAACTTAAATGTGGAAACTTTTGCAAATAGTCGTCTTCGATTTATTACGTTTTTGATATTTATCATTGATTTGATTTTTAATGACCATAAGCCGGAAGAAAATGAATCTTTTATCTATTGCATTTTGAGCTTTTCTCGACGTGGCATGATCCATAAAAGCGTTCTCTAATAATTGAGCTAAACTTTGTTCACATGCTACTGACAATGTCAATTTCTTCAATGTCCAATATTCTGAAGATTATGAATCTACTCTAGCCTTCATATAACACGCTGGCTTTCTAGAATTCTCTTCGTGAAATCTTGGAAAACCTCTAAAAAAATAATACATATTTTATGATTCCATGCACTTTAATATTTTCTTTCTAACAGTATAAGACTGAACTCGCGACTTGTTAGCGTTTCCGGACTATTGAAAAAGATCTACTTCTTGAATTTCAAAATTGATAATAGTTTCATTGTTATTCGCTACAAAATAGAAAAAAAGGAAGAAGACTTCCTCTTTTGGCTATAGTTATAGTTACAGAATGGTCCCGGAGACAGTTTCTTGAGTCCAACATTCTTCTTTTAACTGATAAGTTTGTGAAACAGTCGTTCATTTCATACTAATGAATCAACTGATTTCTTTTCATCTTCTAAGGATGCAACAACTGGCTTGGTAGAGCCATCAAAAAATGTCTATCAGTGAGTTACATTTATCGTTCACCTTACACATATCTTGTCTTTGATACAGATAATAGCAATAAGTGTGCTGATAGCTCTTGTTGCGCTTATTTTGTGCCGGCTTTGGTCTTTTCAAGGTAAGTAAAGTTTAACGGTCATTGTATTAGTGAATCTTAATAGCGAGGTATCTTATGGTTAAAGATAATCAATGGATCTCTGCACAGAGAAATTTTAAATTGACTAGTCATATGAAATATAGATGATTTTAAGCTTTGTTTACTATCGAAATCCTTGCAAGAATAGAGGTATATGCAGCTTCAGTTCAGATGGCATCTACAGTTGTGCTTGTCTGGTTCATTACAAAAGACTTCATTGCAAAACTCGGACCAGCTTTCCGTTGCATTTGTACAAGAACTTCTACTTTTACATATGTATAAGGTGTGCAAACCAAACCCATGCCTTAATAGACACAAATGCAATGGCAACGGCATGAGATCAGAAACCAAGAGCGCATTTCTGAAAAATCGGAAGAAGTATAATCCAATATATTAGCGGTCTGAGGCCGTTGAAATTGAATAGACTTTCTGTATATTTTTTCTGCATTTACAGTCCTCACAAAAATTCAGAGACACTGAAGACTGATCTCCACAAACTCCTTTTCCTATATCAAGTCAACTTTTTCTTTATGGTAAGTGCAGTTAATAATGCAAGCTTTCATACTGTACTATACGGAGTCAAAGCATCTGTATTAATATTGAAAAATAAAGGATGCCAAAGTCATCCACCAGAAAAAAATTCTGGAGAGGTTTAGATACCTTTGTGAATGCTTCGACGATTAGTGAAACCAGTTCTGGTGTGCTATTAACATGATTATAGACTATTGAAATCTATTTATTCGAGATTTATTGTATTATTTTTTGAATTAGGGGTGTACAGCTCACGCTCACGCTCATGAGCGCTCAGAATTTCCGCTCGCGCTCCTACTACTCCCGCTCACGGTAAGCACCAGCGAGTATAATCAGCGGTCACGGGTACTCGTGAGCGTGAGCTGTACACTCCTATTTTCTATCGACATCAAGCGCGTTCGAGAGCTTTTTTCTGTTGGACGATTTTTCTATATCAATACGGATGTTCCAGTCGGCATAGTATAGTATGAAAGCTTGAACTGTTCACTACACTTATCATAATTCAAAACTTGACTTGATATCGAAAAAAGAGTTTCAGGAAATCAACTTTAAGTGCACCAGAATTTTTCGCAAAGAATGTATCTCCCAACGCTTCCTACGAAATTTTATAGATTGTTACCAAGTCAACAACGGTGGCTGTGGGCCGAACGCTTTGTGTTCCCATGATCCAACAACATATACAAGCAAATGTACTTGTAATACTGGTTACATCAATACTGGATCAGGAACTAACTTGGTGTGCACAGGTAACACTCGGAGGGACTTGGGCAAGATCATAAGTATGAATCTATCAATAGTTTTTAACAAATCATTGTAGATTGTTGCGAAGTCAACAACAGTGACTGCGGGGTGAACGCTTTGTGTTCTCACGATTCAACAACATATGCACGAAAATGTACTTGCAAGAGTGGTTACACCAATACTGGATCAGGAACTAAGTTGATTTGCACAGGTAACACTCTGAGGGACTTGGATACGATCTTGAGGTTGAATGTATCGACACTTTTTATCAAATCATTGTAGATTGTTGCCAAGTCAACAACGGTGACTGCGGGACGAACGCTTTGTGTTTCCACGATCCAACAACATATGCATGTAAATGTACTTGCAAGACTGGTTACATCAACACTGAATCAAACGCTAACC
>JAJEKB010021159.1:617066-667261 GCA_022393335.1 Macrotrachela quadricornifera
CATCAACACTGAATCAAACGCTAACCCGGTTTGCACAGGTAACACTCGGATGGACTTGGGCAAGATTATGAGTATGAATCTATCGATACTTTTTATCGAATCATTGTAGATTGTTGCGAAGTCAACAACGGTAACTGTGGTGCGAACGCTTTGTGTACCCACGATCCAACAACATATACATGCAAATGTACTTGTAATACTGGTTACATCAATGCTGGATCAGGAACTCACTTAGTGTGCACAGGTAACACTCGGAGGGACTTGAGCAAGATCATAAGTATGAATCTATCAATACTGTTCATCAAATCGTTGTAGATTGTTGCCAAGTCAACAACGGTGGCTGTGGGTCAAACGCTTTGTGTTCCCACGATCCAACAACATATGCATGCAAATGTACTTGTAAGACTGGTTATACCAATACTGGATCAGACGCTAACCCGATTTGCAAAGGTAATATCCTAAAGCACAAGCAATCATTTAGGTAAATGTACAGTTCTCGCAAAATATTCTGGGACACCGAATATTGAGTTGCCGAACCCAGATCGATGAATCCGACGGCAAATGCGATAGGATTCCTTTCGGAATGGATCTGATTTAAGGTGACTTCCGGTAACCGACGAAATGTGATGGGTATTCGGGTTGTGGATCGATATGCGGATCCCTAGTGTTGGACTTCGATGGAATGCTACCACCGGAATTTAACGAAACCCATCGGCGGACTTTAACTGACCTATAAAGTTGGCCCCAGATACTAATGTTTTAAAATACGTAATTATGAGTACAGAGCGGTCAACATCTACCGATAGGTTCCGTCGAATTCCGACAACAGATTTCATTAGATTCCAACACTAGGGATCCGCATATCGGTCCACAACACAGAAATCCATAGAATTTTGTCGACTGATTGTATCCTATGAGATGCGATAGAATCCGACAATTGGATTCATCCACCTGGGAAACTCTTCTTCCTTTATCACATCAAGTTTTTATTTATGGTGGATGTAGAGAATAGTTTAAGCTTTCATATTGTACTATACCGACTCAAAACATCTGTATTAATATTGAAAAATAAAGGATACGAAAATCATCCACCAGAAAAAAGTTCCGGAACAGTTTCGATAACGTTATGAATGCTTTGAAGATTAGTGAAACCAGTTCTTTTATGGTATTGATGTGATTATAGACTATTGAAATCTACTTATTCGAGTTTTATTTTATTATTTGTTTGTAGCAACATAAAGCCTGTTATAAAGCTTTTTCTCTTGAACGATTTTTCTATTTTAATACAGACGTTTTCAGTCGACATAGTAAAGTACGAAAGCTTTAAGTTCTGACTACATTTACTATAAATAAAGAGTTGACTTCATATAGAAAAAACAGTTTCGGGAAATCCATTTTACGTGTCCCAGAATTTTTTCCAAGGACTGTACAAACAAAATGGTATTCGTTAGATACTTTTTTACTTCAACGTCAGCAGATGATTGTAGACCACAAATACAGAATTTTTTGTTTGAGTCGAAAATTACAAAAATCAACAGAATGTATTAGACAGATGACCTATTGATTCAAAACAGTTAGAAGTTGTTCATTCTGCTTTTGCGAGCATAGATTTGAAATATTACATAATATTTCTATTAGTTATCATCTCGCTATACTATGAACTATTAAAAAAAGTTGAACACCAACATTTTTCAACCGATGATTGACCTTAAAGGGGAAGATTGAAAAATCATGAAATTTTTCCTCACGCTAGAAATGCTGTAAAATGAAAGTCTTTTCCACCCAGATCCTGAATCGGTTATCTATTTGTCAAGATTTGATCTCTTTCTTTTCGACGTTTCCCGTAGGGGAGTACCTAGATCTGAGTCTTACACCAAGGTACCCCCTAGAGGAAACATCGAAAAGAAAGAGATCAAATCTTGGTAAACAGATAACGGATTCATGATCTGGGTGGAAAAGACTTTCATTTTACAGCATTTCTAGCGTGAGGAAAAGTTTCATGATTTGTCAATCATATCCTTTACTGATTATCAATTTAATATTACCGTAAGATTGTACTTCATAGATTTCCAATGATTTTTTTCGTATTTTAATTTTGTCTGTCAATCTCAAATTAGGATAATTATCGCTCGATGATGATAGAATTGGTCTTGACATTTTTCTGTCGTTTCGTCCATTTGTGTCATATTTGCATGAAGAACTCTTCTTTCATTTGGTTTGAAAAAATGAATCAACCCGATATTCGATTATTCACACTGATGGATATATTCCAGTAACTAGTATAGTTTCGAATAATAGTTAACACATTGCATTAAGGATTACAAGAGCACCTTGGCTTAAATCTCTTTATCATACAATATTTTATCGTATTCTTTTCGTTGATGTAGATCTAATTAGATGTTTTATATTTTCATCTTCTAGTCATATTTGTGACTGTTACATGACTCAACTGAGATACAATCATGATATCCGACGAAATGAAAGAAAAAGCTCTTTCGTTTATCTTGAATCATTCAGAATCAAAGTTCCATATGTCCCATTCCGAAACAATCGTTTAGTAGTTTTTCTTCTTCATCCTTTTTAATTCTCGATGATGTTCAAATGATTTTTTCTACTATTTTTGAATACGTAAAAGACACGGTGCATCTGACACTGTTCATTAAATTCGTGAAAAATTATCGATTTTTCCTTGGCAGTTTTTCGAGGTTTGTTTCACTCAAGCTATTTAGATCAATATATTCTAATCGACCATACTCATCATCATTGATTCTTATCAAACGAATCGTTTTTCGTTATCTTCTTAGAACATTTCAATGAGAATTTTCTCGTATATGCAATGTCGAAAAAGGGATCAATAATGATGAACGAACTGAAATTTGTGTGTTAGATGTTGTTTCATTGAGATGACAGGTGCACTTTTATTTCTCAATGGCCTATAAAAGTCTTCTAAACCATGATAATAGCCAACAGTTGTTCAAAATACACTCACATCAAATGACTTGAAATTGTTCCAGTCACGCAAACACTTATTTCCTTCTCTTTTGACCTCTGGCATAAATAGTTTTTGTCTTCTTATTGTCGAAAAACCTTTCCAACATCACATCCTGTAATTCTTTTGTATCTCAGTAATTTATATTCAATTCTGTTATTGAATTTAGATGGAGAGGTTTATTTTTTTAACTATACTTTTGTTTGATGAGATGACCCAGTATCAAAACAATAGAAATAATCGAAATCTTTGATTTTTCCATTTTTTTAATTGATCCAATAAAATTTTCTAAACAACCATCAACATCGAAAATAATAAAGAACGAAACAGTTAGGGTCAATGAGATGTCATTTTACATGTAGTAAAGATATTTTTTGTAGGGAAAAGTTTGTTTGATAAAAATGAAGTAATGATGTACCCACCCATGATGTCGATTTTTTATTAAAACCGCCGGTTACCGCCGGTTTCTTCAAAAACGGTCAGTTAGAATCGGTTTTCCATTTTAAGCCTATCTTTTATTGATTTTTCTATTAATTCGTTAGCAAATATCGTCAGACTGTTCGTTTTTATCGAAAAAATCAGTTTATTACATCTGAGAACATGTTCTACAAAAATCCTTAAAGATGATCACTATAGGTTAGATTATAACTAATAACTATTTTTCACAGCGCCATCTTTTATTATACTCAAACTCCAAAATTAAGCAAAATTAAGCGATGTGGCTAGTACCAGCGGCTTCAGCATGCTTACAAATAAGGGAGGCGTGATTTCGACTAAAATCGGACAACTTCTTAAGAATAAAAAAATATTTGTTCAGCAGGAAATAAAAAAATATATAGAAAAAGAACCACGGTTAACCGCGTTTGACTGCGGTAAGCCGAACGGTCAACCGCTCAGTTAACCGGACGGTACAACGCGGTTAACCGACGGTTTTGAAGCGGTTTGAATCACATGGGCAGGTCGAACAGTACGGATCGTAATATCTGATCCAGTAATATGGCGGTATAGTCATTACGAACGAATTCTGCACGGCCCGTAAATTGTGACAATACAGTCCCACGTTACTGTGCTCAGAAACGCAGGGTTGTATTGTTACGATTTAAAGCCATAAAGGATCCGTTCGTAATGACTATATCCGCCGTATTACTGGATCAGCTTTTACGGCTGTACTACGGTCCGTATCGTACGACCTGAATACTGTAGTATCTTTATTGTGTTTGAATTAATTATTGTTTCGTGATCGTTTTGACTTGTGTGCACAGGCGGCGCAAGGTTAATTTGTTAGAGGAAACAATAAACTGCAGAACGAGTCTTGTGCGTCGCTCGCCCCTCTCCCGAATAAGATGTGCGACAGAAAGTTTTTTTTTTGTAAAGTTAATTTTCGAAAACATGCTGTTGAAGGGTTACATCTTAATTCATTTCACAGCATATTCTGAGTTCGGAAGGAGCTTGATATGTTTATTAAAAAAAACTATTCAGAATAAGAGAGTCTATTTCAAATTTCTTTTGTTATTATCTTCTAATCACTGCTTATAAGGGTCTCCACTCAATAATGATGTGAGAGATTGGCTAGTATTATAATAGCTATTTTTCCAAGAAATGTTAGTATAATGGGGAATTGAGAATTGTAATCTTCTTAGTAACACCGTTTATCTAACTAGTTATGTTAACAGACAGGTGGTATCGTTTATCCATGAGCTGCTGTATGGCAATTGTAGACCGAAGCATAAAGTAGAAATTTAGATTATATAATTAACTAAAGATTGAGAAAATATGAAGGAATAAGATACTTGGATAATTTGTGACTTGCACAAGCTATATCAACACATTTTCGCAGTTTGTTAAAAGTCACTATTTCATATAAAATTATAGTTATTAATTAAAAATGTATTAATGAGTATTATAGAAAAAAGTGCATTCTTGTTCAAGAATTCTACACAAATATTTTATTTCTTTTGAAAATATTCTTTTTTTTCCATATTTTCTTGATACAAAATCAGTTACAGTAGCATCAATATCAATTTGACAACCTTTTTCTACGTTGTTTAATGTTAAAGATATTAATCGTTCTTGACTAGTTGTATTCCTAATAAACGTTTTGGATCTTCTTAAAGACGAAAAGCTTCTCTCACATTCACACACTACTAGCATTGTCCATAGGTAAAGTTTATCAAAAAGAAAACGAAAAAAAACAATGAAAGCCGTTTGAACAGCTTGCCTTTATTTTAAACAAACGTCGAAAAAGATTAGTTAATAAATTACATCAATGGTATGTTGCTTCATCTTTAATTCTTTTGATAAGAATCGATATCGAACATAGATAATAAAAATAAACTTATCACTATACAGTAGACAAACTGATGATTCAAATCAGCCCTCATATATTAATTACAGAGTCGTATTGAATATGTATTTTTTGAATTATATAGTTTTACTCCACACTACTATACAAAGAATGAATGAATACTTAGGGAAAGCAATAAAAGTTTATTGCTTCTCCAAAATTTTTTTAGGAGAAGCAATTGCTGTTCCTTATAGTGCTGGTACGCCACCTATGCTTGTGTGAAACTTTCATATGATGTTCATTTTTTCCTTTGCAGAACGAGAAATATTGGAATGATTTGTCGATCAACAACACAAGGGATGAAGAAATATTAAATAGTTCATATTTATTCAGAAAAAAAGACTTTTAAAGAAAGAGAATCTCGTTTTTCACATTGATCAATTTTCTCTGTTCTTGATTGACCTTAATGTCAACAATGAGAGATACTTTTGGTTCCATTTAGAAAGTTCCTACAGATAAGTTTCGTTCGAATCGAAAGAAGGCAAATCAGTTTTGTTCCCAATCTTACAGCTGATCACTTTCGACCATTCCTTTCCTGCTTTTCAAGATGATAATTTAGATAAGCGTTGATATTTATCACTAACGTAAGATGAGATTTTATTTGTATTCTTGAATTTGAAAGTTTCGTCGATCGATTCTGTTAGCGTCAACAGATGTTACATTGTTGTCGCTAACCTTTCCTTTTTTCTTTCGTTCTCCTTTACACGGCCTATGTGAGGTTCGATATTTTCCGACATATACATATATCAATTGTTTTTCTTTTCTCTCTCTCGTTCAACCATATGAACAAGTTTTTCCCAGCTCTTTCTCCCTATTTTTCTTTTGTCGCTTATTACAACTTACCAAAAGCATCATCTTTATCATGATTCGGTGAAGTTGTTCATTGCTATTACTTAGTCTTATTATAGCTGCCTATTCGACAGATCATTTCGTTGAAAAATTCGATGACGACAGTTATAAAGATCGATGGGTTCAATCAACAGCCAAATCAGATCTCGGCGAATTTAAATTATCTCATGGTAAATTCTTTGGTGATGCAAAGAAAGATCTTGGTCTTCAAACTTCCCAAGATGCTCGCTTCTATGCTATTTCAGCAAAATTTAAACCATTCTCGAACGAAGGCAAAACACTCGTCATTCAATTTACCGTTAAACATGAACAAAACATTGATTGTGGCGGTGGTTATGTCAGAGTCTATCCATCCGATACTGATCAAAAAGCTCTTACCGATGATTTACCATTTCACATTATGTTCGGTCCCGATATTTGTGGTTATAGTACGAAAAAAGTTCATGTTATTTTTACTTACAAAGGAAAGCGCTTACTCATTAAAAAAGATATCAAATGTAAAGATGATGAATTTACCCATTTATATACATTAATTTTAAATCCTGATAATACCTATGAAGTTCGTATTGATAATGAAAAAGTTCAAAGTGGTAAACTCGAAGAAGATTGGGATTTTACTGTTCCAAAACGGATTCCTGATTCTAATGCAAAGAAACCATCAGATTGGGTTGATGAACCTAAAATCAATGATCCAACTGATACTAAACCAGCTGATTGGGATACACCAGAATATATTCCTAATCACGATGTTAAGAAACCCGAAGATTGGGATTATGAAATCGATGGTGCATGGGAACCACCAATGATCGATAATCCAGAATACAAAGGTGTTTGGAAAGCTCGTCAGATCGATAATCCAGATTATAAAGGACCATGGATTCATCCTGAAATCGATAATCCCGAATATACTGAAGATCCTAATCTTTATTTATATAAAGATATTGGTGTTATTGGTTTCGAATTATGGCAAGTAAAATCGGGTACAATCTTTGATAATGTCATCATTACAGAGAGTGTTCAACGAGCTGAAGAATTCGGTAATGAAACTTGGGGTAAAACAAAAGATGCTGAAAAACGAATGAAAGATGACCAGGATGAAGCTGAACGAAAGAAGAGAGAAGCTAAAGAAAAAGCTAAGAAATCATAGGATGATGATGAATCGGATGCTGAAGCAACGAAAACATCCCATCCCGATGATAAACTATAATTTAATCGTTAGCATGTATTCATCGTACATTCCCAGTCAGTTTTAATTGAGAAAAAAAACACTATACATAAGAACATCCTGTGAGTTAGTTTTCTTTATCATTTCCCTATACAAACATTTTTATTTAGCTTTTAGTCGATCTTCTTTCTTTTTCTATTGTTGTTCATTTTTGCTTTTCTTAGTCTTTTTTTTCTCCTCTTTCATTATGATTTACATTAAAAATGAAAATCGAATAGTCGATGATGCAAGAAGGCCAGAAAAACTGGAAAATCATAGACTGACTTCACAATGACACTAAGTCCAGGAAAACTCCACTACTCCATTCATTTGTTTTTAAGAATTCTTTTGTTTTTGTTATTGTTGCTCATTTGGTGCAGCTAATCTATATATTTACCTATGTATACATTTAACTCTAGTCTGCTTGTGTTTGCTTGCATGTCTTGATTTGATTTCTTTTGACCAAATCTTGCATACTTGTCTTCTTTGTTCGGATTTTTTTATACACCGCTGTCCAGGTCGAAGATTTCAGCCTTCGAATACGGTCAGGAATGGGTGTTTTTTCGAGATCAATCCGGCCCTTTTTATACAGAAAAATGGTCGGAACCGGTCGGAAAAAAAACGGATCAGGAAAGCAGTGTTCCGGGCCAGAAAGCTATCGTACTGAAAACGGTGTATTCCAAGTATTTCCGCAAGCTGGAAAACAAACAGATCGACAGCGTATCCTGTCGAAAAAAGTCGAGGAACCCACAGGATACGTTCGTAAAACAACCCGAATCCTTGTAGAACCACAGAAAAATTATCTCGTGAAAGTTCGAAAAAAACCGAAAAAAATACCGTTTTCCCCATTAACATTTAAAAGACTTTCTCAGTGTGAGGAATCCTCCACAGCGACAAAGACCATTTAGACTAAATCTCAATACATTATAGTAATGAATCTCAAAAATTCTTTACAATCAGATGCAATGCTCAAAAATGTCTTTTTCATAGTCAAAAGTCTCCTGAACCTCTATTAACCCTGTGACTACCGACGACGCATATATGCGTCATAGGTTGTATCATCGCGGAAAACTAATGCAATTACCTATAATGCATATTTTTGCGAATAAATTTGCGTAAAAACAAGTGTCAAGCAGCAGTAGTTTTCCACAGGATCATTTGATTACGGTTCATAGTAGATTCCTGCGATGGGGAGTGTAAATATGCGTGATGTACAACCACGCCAATTCACGTATGTTTATCTTAAACCGGTAACAAAAGGGTTAAGACATTTCAACGATCTACTCTAGTAAGTAGTAATCATACTTCCGACAGGGGCCAGATGTTCCATTAACACTTCTCAATAATCTGCTCCGCTCAGTACTTGTTACGCCTCCGCTGGGACGCAAAACTCTCATTGAGCCTCCATGATGTCTGATTTAGACGTTTTAATGATCTGCTCGCCTGAGTAGTAATCATACCACTAATTCGAGCCAAAAGCTTCATTGATGACCAAAGAGACCTCCATAAGTCTTTTCGATAATCTCACGTGCTGAGTAGTAAGCACACCGCCTCTTGAACAAAAAAGTCTCATTGAGAGTTCTCGATGATTCGCTTTGCTGCGTAGTTATCACACCTCCACTATGAGGTAAGAGTGTCATGAAGAGTCCATACTATCTCATGGCGTTCTCTCAATGATATGATCTAATGAGTAGTAATCATACCTCCGATAGAAGGTAAAATTCAATTGATGCTTCTTAATGATTCAAACTATTTAATATCGTACCCCTAGCAGGAGGTAAAAATCTCATTGATACTTTTCCATGATCTAAATCAATAAATATCAAACCTTTGATACGAAATAAAAGTCTCATTCAGCTTTTTCAATGATATGCTCTAATGACTCTTAACTATACCTCCTAAACGAAGTAAGAGTGTAATTGAGACTTCCCAATGATCTCAACTAATTTATATCATGCCTCGGATAAAATGTAGTAGTTTCTTTGAGACTTCTCTAAAATATAAGCTAATGAATAGTAATCATATCTTCATAAGAATGCAAGAGTCTAATTAAGACTTCCAAAGATCTAAACTAATACGTAAGAATCACAACCCTCATATGAGTTAAAAGTTTCATCGACCCTATTCAATCCGGAACTCTAGTAACTAAGCCTAGTATTTCAATGACTACGCTAATCAACCTATTTTACTAATAGTGTATGACTGAGGGTGAAGTTAAGCGTGAGACTTAGAAAACCAAACCTTTCCTGAAATACATATCATACCGAAAATATATGGAAAACTGCATTCTCAATATCTAACACTCACTCCCAGATATAGACCGAAATAGTCAAACCAGAACTTTCAGTAGGTAGTCAACCTAAAGCCTCAATACGAAATCTCAATCCTACAGAAGACCTTTATGAAAAAATTTTCTTTACCTCTCAACCTTATGTATAAAAGATAATCTATCCTTACACTTCGCATTTTGGCCAAGTTCAAAAGAAATTCAACATGACTTTTCATCTTATTAAAATGACTAAAAAAAATCTTACTTGAGATATTTTTCATACAAAAAAAATTATTACAATGTGTATGTGAGATACTTTAAATGGGCTCTCTTATATATTCTAGCATGTTCAAGACAAAATGTGGAGTGAGTAGTTAAACTATAGCGTCAATGAAACATTTGTAAAGTACAAAGGATCTTTTGAAGTAATTTTCTCTCGTTAACGTCAGTTGTAGGAGATAGTCCATTATCACACCCTTTGTTTTGGCTAGTTTGTAAGGGGAAGTCAGATTTCCTTTCAGTAGTCATCAACATCTGAGATGCGGAGGTAACATGAATGTTTTTTTGCATAGATGAAAGCCTTCGTGCAGTCTCATAATTCGTTTCATTAGTTGCGTTGAAATTTAGGTTGTTTTTATGAGTCTATCGAAAGATCATTATGCGGCGGATCGAAAAAAATAGCTGGAAAGATGTTATATTGATGTAGTAAAATAACTGACATAAATTTCCTAATCATATACTGTTGTAAAATGGATTGTTTTCATAACTTTCTAATTAAAAGAGATCCTAATCGATTTAAGTCACAAAATTTTGATCAATTTATGGTATATTTTCAATTTCTAATGTTATTGTTGGATATTGATTTTTGGTTAAACTTCTTATAGCAATGAGTCCTAAGAAAATGCTAAAAAAAGAAACACTATTTTTAATAAGAGATTGATTTATTAGTCAAAAGATCATACGGCTCAACGTAAAGCCTGAAATTCCTCTTGTTAGCTTGGAACTGCCAGGTATGGGTGGTATATATATGACTATCATTTCCGAATATAGGAAACAACCGGAACAGTAGGGAAAATGGTGACTATGGAACCGGACATATACGGCAAGTTTCGAAAATACGGATTCGGTCCGTCCGCTTCGACCTCGGTTCTTGTCGTTTTGGATGTTCTTCTTGTCTTTGTTTTTCACGCTGTTGTTGTCTTCTTTGGCGTCGTCGTTGTTGTCGTCTTCTTCGTCTACCTACCTGACGTACATTGATATTGTTATTTAGTGCTACGTCAGGAATTCTTCGTTGTCGCTATGGTATCATATTCGACCGATTGAATTGCATCAATGGTTGTCTCGTAGTCACAATTGCAGTTAAAAGCATTTGATCAATATTGGACTCAATCTTATTGTTTTGGAAAGATGTTTCCTCCGGAATATGCGCAAGTGGCGTACTGTTTTTATTTATTCTAAATGGGAAATATTATACGAAAACAAGAGAATAAAGTATTTGTGTAGGATTTACATAGATTTAGTTAACATTTCACATGCTTGACAAGGTTGTTTTTTGTTGGAAAAAACATAAATGAATTAATATATATCTAAAATGAGAAAGAAATGCAATTTTTCTAGTTTCGCGTATACATATTCAAATATTTATTTAAGGGCTAATACTCTAAAAAGAAAAAATGCTCTCGAATGAATTTATTTTTGTTGATTACGATTCCATTTTGGTTAACATTTCTTTGGAAGGTTTCTTATGAATGAAGAAATCTTCAAGAGTACGATTATTTGCACCTATTAATTGAACTTTAACATCCTTAACGTTGGAACCTGTAAATGCATAATATTCTGTCCACGTCGTGTATGTTGATGTAATAATCGTTGATGTACATCATGATAAGTATGTTCATTCATTAGTTTTAATTCTGACATATCATTATTTGAATGAAATAATCGATGAAATTGTTTTGTAATGAAATTTGATGGATAACCATTCAATAATAACGAAACACCAGTATGACAACGTTTACTATTAAAATCATGTATATTTGAGCAGATACGAACAGCGCGTAAAAAAGCACCATATGGTATATTATGATGTATATGACGTCGATGAGTTGATCTATACGGTAAAATATATAGTTTAGCAACTGGTTTATGATAAATTCCTGTTTTTAATTGGCTATTTTCATTGGTAATGCGAACATCCAAAAAATCAACTGATATATCAATCTTATAATTATTTTTGATAGTAACATCTTGATTTTGTGCTTTTTCAAGTTGTTCTTTAATTTCATCTATTGTTTCATTTTTTAATCAGTTGATAATATACCTTCCATAAAGGAAGGGGAGCGTTTTCATTAAAAAATGACCCCTGTAAAAATCACAATTTTTCCTTGTCAAATACTATTATTAGTTGAAAGAAATATTTTAACATCAAAATCACATTGATACGATGGAACTTCCATGCACCAAGCGTTATAATTACCTTACGATCATCGGTCAATAAAAATGCATTATAGTTGAGAATAGAGACAAGCCATCTTCAGTCAAAGAAAGGGATCACCAAGTTAGTTTATATATCAATCGATAGCTCTTTTAAAATGCTATTAAATGATGATAAAAAGTTTAGAAAAAATTATTGGCAGCTATAGGTTGTACTGGACCATACTCCTTCTTGACATATAAAACAGGCCTTGTTTTTATGGTCTGACGCGGCCCAACACGACCCAGGCCCGATCGAGATTTTTTTACTGACATTTTTCTATGTCAGAATTCGAAAATGATATGCATGATTAATAATGTGCTTAAGAGCGCATCGTTGGAAGGTTACAGGGAATTTTTAGTCTGATTGTTGAGGCAGAAATAAAATCAATATAAGATAAATCAGACTGCTTATTGAGTGAAACCGACGAACAATAGATGTTCGAACAGTTTTAATACCACTAATGATATTTTTGTGTAACTGGATATCCTTCAGCACTGTTTTTCTAGTAAACAAAAGGCATAAAATGGCTCTATATTAGCAGTTGAAAGTCTTAGCGATGAGAATCATTCGATAAAATGGTGCGCAATAAAAAAGACTATATGAAAAATAGTTATAAATATCTTCAATAATAAGCTCTAGATAAACAATATCAATATTATTTATTAAAATGTATGTAATTTATAGGAAAATCAATACTTTCCTTCAACTAACGAGTGGCGCACGAAGAACCGGACTTTTTTATTTTTCCTATAGCTCCTCCAGATTTCATCTTATTGACTCAAACATTTTTTAGAAAGATTCCCAGTTCAATTCTTTACAAAACTGTGTGCAAACAGTTTCTTTAAAGGGAAGTGCAGTAGAGTTATGAGAGAGCAAACTGCATCCGGTAAAAGTTGCAACTTTCTAAGCCAAATTTGTATTTTTTCAAATTTCTAAAGCTCCACGTTGTGGTATAAAAAGTCTGAGATATCCATTCTAAAGAGCACGAAATTCTGCATGCAAAACTGAGACAGATAAATTTTTTTCAGCATCATCTAAAGGTGCAAAAAAGGTTTTTATGCTTCGGCATTTCTGAGAAAACACTGTTTTGGATTCATGTTTTCACTTATTTTACAAAAATCATCCGTTTCTCTTAAATTTGTTTTAATTTTGAAGTTCAAAGTTTCAGCTTCTTGCTGCAAATGATTTTAAAGTCATTAGATACCATCGGTCGTTTCCATTCACGCAACACCGTGAAAAAACGCATTTTTGTGACGTTTTTGAGAAAATCCTATTTTCAATCAGTGGTACCGCTTTTTGGAAACTTGATTTGTAGTGCATCTGAAAGAGCACACTTTACTGTACTAGAAACTGTCAAAGATGGAAGTTTTAAAACAAGTGTAACGGCCGAACAGTATAACAAAATTGTAACGAATACATCTTGGGAAGTTGCAACTTTTACCGGATGTACTTTGTTCTCTCATAACTCCGCTGCACTTCACTTCAAGAAAATTGCTCTTACACACTTTTGTAGAGAACTAAATGAGAAATCTTTTGGAAAGAAATTTGAATCGGTTGGCTGAAAACTAGCGGAGTTATAGGCAAAACAAAAAAGTCCGATTCTTTATGCGCCACCCATTATATATGGGTAACTAAAATTTCTTTGAAGGAAAATCAAAAAAAAGAATATAAAAAAAAGTTTCCGAAAACATTTTTTATAAGAGGAGTCGTCCAAGTTTATAGTAAAGATAAACAATAAGCTTAATAAAAATTATGTAGATGTGTAGAAGAACGATTTATTGTTTTATATAAAAATAAAAAGTTTCAGTACTTCATGAAATAATAAAAATAATTCAATAGAGTAAGTGATGCTTTATTCGAATACATCAAAATAAAAAACTACTGAGGTTTCGTACCATTACAGCAAACTGAGCAAAACTATTAAAAATAACCTAATCGACCTGTATATAGTAATTGGAAAGCAGCATAATACTTTTTTTGACATTTCCACGTCGCAAACATAAACACTTATTATACTGAGAAAAAGAAAAAAAATGTTATGTATGTCACAATATCTCGGTATTTTCCTCTGTAGCTTGATTCTAGTACATGAAATATTTGCGAAGTAAATGTTTTTCATACGCCAGCATCCATATTCAACGATTATCGAATGTAACATTATCTTTTTCTCGCTAATGCATCAGAAATACTTACTTTCTCGAAAGAAAATTTAGATAAATATTTAAATAATATAAGCCGAAATGTGAATGTTTTTCTCTTTTGTTTTGGTGATCAGACAAATTGCGATCTAGTTCAACGTCATAATATTTCATAAAACGTATCATCGAAGCATGACATTTGAGTATATACATATATATGTACTCATATGAGGAAACAATGTGTCACCCGCTATGTTAATATACGTAGTCAGTTATTGGTGAACTTTCCAAGCATTTACATGGATAAAAAAAGAATTACTATGAATGACATTGAAATTAAATAAATATACTGCTGGCTTAATTAATGCACAATTCGAAGTAGTCATATTAAAGTCAAATCTTGATCAATTGTTTACTCATCAAAATTATCATATTTTGTTTGAAAAGGTGATCTAATTTCTAATAACAGAGAAATATCGACTAATCATAGCAGAATCATGTTTATTTACTTTACTTGTCATAGGAATATGAAAAAATTGATGACTATATCGTATTTATTGTAGTAGAATTACATGTTTTAAGATCATATTGATTTCTTAACATTTATTAATTTGATTTTCGTGCTACTGATAATGCTTTTTCTATATTACCTTTATTTAATTAACTTTTCATTTTTATTGTATTTTGTGCCTTTGTGTTTATCTATAATGTCGTGTCCTAACGAGTATTAAACTATGTCCATAAAAGTTACAAAATGTGTCAGCCCAATTAACTCTGCATTTCTTTCATTATTACTTTATTAAACACATCATTTGTAATTTAAACTATTTCGTCACAATCGATTTATTTGTAAATATGTAAGTCAATTTTGACTCGATTATTAGAAATGGTGTCACGGAGAGAGAATGTCTATAAGATTACACAACCATCGGAGCCGTTTGCCATCACCATTGTCCACCAAACTTTCCCATCTTCTTCATATGCACCAATACCGATCTATAAAGACAACAATAACAGATGTATGCAAGGTTTCATGCAGGATTTTGATGTCCAAATAACAAATGAAAAAAAAAAGTCAAGAATAAGTACCTGGTTGTTGTCAGGAATGAGAATATTGGCACGATGTCCAGGAGAATTCATCCACTGATTGACAATGTTGTACGAAGACCAGTTGAAGTTGAATGCAACGTTTTCAGCACATCCACCTTTCAAAGGATATCCAGCTTTGAGTATACGATTCTATCAATACATATAAATAATCAGATATCTGTAAGTTTGTCATCAATAGTAGAAAATTTAAAGGAATCTCTATGACTTAGGATATTACTTTGAAGTTACCATCACCATCATGAGTTAGTTCTCTGTTATTGCCCATCCATTGAGAATGCCGCCATGCTGCCAAATTGAGTTTCTCGGAGATGCATTGCAGACGAAGTCCATGATCTCGTCGTACTATTTTAATTAGAAAAATAAAGATTGTAAAACTCATAGGAAAACATTTGACTTACTTTTATTAATAGCTTCGATGAAATCACGATGAACCTGATTTATTTGGTCCGATACAGGACTATTCGATGGTGTGACATCTAAATATTTCATCCAAAGCTGATAGAAAAAATGCTATAAGAAGTGAGAATGCTAGTCTTCTAACTGTAGAATATGAATAATAATCTGTTTCTTGGTCTATAAGTGTCGATGGCCTATGACCAACAATAAGTGACATATACGAGAATAATCGATGTAGCTTTTAACTCAATCGGGAAGGAAATCTTTATTACATTTACAAAATACAGTATGAACGATTTTTCTAGGTAATTTCAGCTTAATAATCGCTTCTTTTTCTATTCTATTTCTAGTTCGATCGAAATAATGTTTTTCATATAACGAACCTAACAGATAGATCATTTATCTTAGATAGTTTCTCATTTTAAAATTTTTTTATAAATTAATACTACAAATCTAATTCTAGGAAAAGATAGACTAATTGTAGGTATATTCATTCCAAGACCAAAAATGCGTGTTTCACACGAAAGCTCGAAATTTCGATCTCACTTACGCATACATATGTTATTGGTCAAATTTGAGTCCATACTTGATGCTAAAATCTAACCATAAGTTGTCGAAATCGTTCAGACCATGGCACTAGTATTTTAAGGGTGAAAATGTCGGCTCAGTCTCAAAAGAGATACTTTTTTTCCTATGTATAGCGATTTGAAAATGTTTTGCAGAAAAAACATCTTCTGAATATAAGTAGCTAGCACTATTTAATCTTTTCCAGCACTACTTAATCGATGTCAATAGCTACTCAAAGTTTCCGTAGCTACTTTATCTACTCATATACTTGCTTACGTTTGCCTATAAGTACCCAGCACTATTTAATCGATATCAATAGCTACTCAAAGCTTTTTTAGCTACTTTATCTACTTACATACTTTCTTATGTTTGACTTTGAATAGCTAGCACTATTTAATCTTTTCCAGCACTACTTAATCGATATCAATAGCGGTTCAAAGTTTTCATAGCTACTTTATCTACTCATATACTTTCTCATGTTTGATTTTAAGTAGCCAGCACTATTTAAACTTTTCCAGCGCTACTTAATCGATATCAATAGCTATTCAAAGTTTCTGTAGCTACTTTATCTACTTATATGCTTTCTTACCTTTGACTTTAAGTAGCCAGCACTATTTAATTTTTTCCTGCACTATTTAATCGATATCAATAGCTATTTAAAAGTCTCATAGCTGTTTAATCTTTCCTTATATTTCTTGGCGCTGACTTTAAGTAGCCAGCACGACTTAATCGATATCAACAGCTATTTAAAGTTTTGCTAGCTATTTAATATATTCACCAGGAGGTAGGTGGAAAAATGAATCAGTTTAAATAAGTTTAAATAATCATTAATTGTTAGACTGTATTTCATTTATTAATCAAACAAATCTATATCGTTAATGTATTATTCACGTAGATATATTCAAATTACTGATGATGACTATGTTCACTCATTTAAAGGTAACAACTCCAATTCGAGCAGGGTGTGAAAAAAGGGGAAAATTAAATAATTCAATTTAAATAATTTTAACTGATCATGCGTTTTAAAACTATATTTTATTTATTAAACAAAACAATCGATATTACAAATAGATATATTCGCTGACTATAGATTAGAATTTTGTACAATATGCAAAAATGGAGTTCCGCATTTCTATTACTGACTGTTAAAAACATTCATACCTATCAGCACTGTATTAACATAACTAGTTAAAAAGTCATCATTATGAATGCTGACTATTTTAGAAATAATATTTTATTTTTATTCTGAAATTTTAATAAAGGATTCAGTTATTTAAATAATTTAATAGTTATAAAAGTCGTTTAAATAGCTGAACTTATAGTTTTCAATAGCTACTTAAACAAAAAGTTACACGAATATTGTAGACGCGCCTTATTTTAAGTAGCTATATCGAGTTTTAAATAGCTATAATATTTAATTAAAAAGTATCTCTTTTGAGAAGCTACGGAAAATGTCACCTATCATCTTTTAAGCCCATATCCTATAGATGGTTTACCGAAATTTGTGAATTAGATTTCTTCTTATCTATAAGTGGTTCCTTCAATTTTGTGAATTTGAAAACTTCGCCAAGGAAAGACTATTTTTTCGGGAATCTTTCTCTCCTCTATTGTAAAGGCAAATCATACTGTAGTTTGCACCATGTAGATGAAAACCTTTTTCAATACTATAATTAATGTGGATAACAATATTTTTTCCTTATAATAACGAAGAAAGAATTTATTAATACCTAATTGGCTAAGAGCATTTTGGTCTTGATCAATCAAATTTCAGCAAATGCTTTTTTTCTCAATTATAAGAACAAAATATATCATTATTCGTGACAACTATACGGACTAGAACGATTTTTGTTTCATTAAGTCTCAGTAATCTTATGTTTTGTTCTGATAATATTAAAGAACAGAGTTCCGTGGGACCGAACAGAACGGCATAAAGTAATGTTTTCAAAAAAGTGGCAGGACGCGACGCAAAAACATTTTTCTGTTTTCAGTAAGTGCTATTAAACAATATTTGATCTGAACTAGTTTTTCACACTACAATTTAACAAAAAGCGTAGAATTCGCTGAAAATATTTGATAAAAATATGAATCCAAAAATAATCTTCCACTTTTCATCATTTCAAAATAAATAAACACAATGTAAAGTCATCTGCTCATGACGTTTCTATCATTATATCGAAGCAGATAGTATTACCATTGCTTTTACTTAGCATACTTTACAATAGTGGCGTAACCACCGGGGAGCACGGAGGTGCAATGCCCTCCCTCTGTACCTCCTTTGTAAACATTTCCTGGTTACGCCACTAGTATACAAGTCTTATTCGATTAAGTTGCAGAAATGATTTACCTATTGAATAAACTTAGATCAAGAAATACAGCTCAGTTACGATAGAAAGGTACTGGAAATCGCTAGAACATGGAAATATTATTCTGTCCGAAAGTTTTCTGGATTTTTTCCGATGATTTTCGATCAGTTCCTGTCAAAAGGAACAGGAACTTGACAGAAATTTCCGGTCGAAATACTATTTCCATGCTCCAGCGATTTTTAGTGTTTTTCTGCGGAATCCAGCAGCCAGAATATTTAATCTGAGAACTTCAACAATCGAATAGTCTTGGGTGAAATATTCTTAATACTATAGTGAAGTAGATGTAAATAACTGTACCCGCTAAGTTATATATTCATTTGAGGACAAACCTTGTTAATTTTATCACAAAAAGTGTTATCGAGTAGTCTGAATATGATTATTATGACTTGAATGTCCAGGGAACACTAGAAAAAAGTCACGACTAAACAGCTTGTAATAAATAGAGATATCTTCCGCAAAAAGTCGATCAGTAAAATGGAAGAAGATCACTTCGTGAAATGGTGAGATGAGATGAGATAAGACGAGTTTTTGATCTTCCCACGGAGCTTTGGTAGAGAAAATCTATATTTCAGCACGCTTGATTGAGAGACTATCCTTTATTGTAACAACGAAACTCAGTATTATTCGAATCGGAATGAAAGATGACTCTTTCTAACCGTCAATTTAATCTGAGCATCAGAAAGCTTTTACCTTGGCATAACGGAAAAGTTTTTTCCTTAAATCTGACTCGGTCAGAACTCTTTCCACCAGCCTATCAGAGTTCATCTCGGATTTTCTTTACCGTAGTAAGGATAAGGTGTATAATTCTTCGAGTAGATCTTGACGTTCTGAAGATTCTTTTTTCCTTTGTTTCTTTCTCAATAAAGTGAATGATCAGATATGATTTATTTCACACAAGTGTCTCATCCAATCTGGTCACCTCAAAAACACTGGATCAGCCAATCCTGCTTGTTTCAAGGTGCGAAATCGATTGCCCAGTTCTTCTAAAAACTGCACAACTATAATACATGGTCTTCTAAAGTTCGAAGTCCAAAATTTACAACTATGGTCCCGACGTAAGATTCAAAAAAATATACATATGATGTCTAGAGACCTATAGAAAACTAGAGGTCTATGCCCAGAAATGCCTAAAACGATACAACTACATTATCTAAATCGTATGCTGAAAATAACCATTTGACTGATTATTACACACGAATCACGATCTTTCCCTAAAAAAAGCACTGGTATGAGATGAGCTCAAAATTGAACGCCTCTGCATTTTCAAGTACATTTATTTCGATCGAAGAAAACTCAAATAAATTACCAACTCACTCATTTACTGAGGTTTCCTATTATTGTTATCTGTAATATGCTCATCTTGATTTTGGATGAGTAATCTAATCATCTAGGACGCTACATTAGCTCTAATCTAATTGCTCAACCAAAATCAAGTGTCTATTGTAGAGGACAAACAGTTGAGAAGTGCACTACTTGAGTTTGTCATAGTTAACTGCAAAGTTAATGTCATCACCAAAAAAATAACATCACAATAGCTTTACCTAAGCAAATAAACCTTTTCAAACTTGAAATATTACCTGTATCGTCTGATCCCGTAGAGTCAGTAGTTGAATCATCGTTTTCTTCATCTGATCCAGTAGCATTAGTGGTTGAGTCATTGTCATTATCATCCACTCCAGTCGAATCAGCGCTTGAATCATCATCTTCGTCGTCTGATCCAGTAGATTGAGTAGTTGACTCATTGTCATTATCATCTAGTCCAGTAGAGTCAGTACTTGAACCATCATTTTCTTCCTCTAATCCAGTAGCATCAGTAGTTGATTCATTGTCATCACCATCTAGTCCAGTAGAATCAGTAGTTGAATCATCGTTTTCTTCATCTGATCCAGCAGAATGAGTAGTTGATTCATTGTCATCACCATCTACTTCAGTAGAATCAGTACTTGAACCATCATTCTCTTCTTCTGATCCAGTAGAAGGAGTAGCTGAATCATTATCATTATCATCTGATCCTGTAAAATCAGTACTTGAACCATCATTTTCTTCTTCTGATCCAGTAGATTGAGTAGTTGACTCATTGTCATTATCATCTAGTCCAGTAGAGTCAGTACTTGAACCATCATTTTCTTCCTCTGATCCAGTAGCATCAGTAGTTGATTCATTGTCATCACCATCTACTTCAGTAGAATCAGTACTTGAACCATCATTCTCTTCTTCTGATCCAGCAGAATGAGTAGTTGATTCATTATCATCACCATCTACTTCAGTAGAATCAGTACTTGAACCATCATTTTCTTCTTCTGATCCAGTAGAAGAAGTAGTCGAATCATTATCATCACTATCTAGTCCAGTAGAGTCAGTGCTTGAACCATCATTTTCTTCTTCTGATTCAGTAGATTGAGTAGTTGACTCATTATCATCACTATCAAATTCAGTAGGGTTAGTGCTTGAATCATCATTTTCTTCATCTGATCCAGTAGCATCAGTAATTGAGTCATTGTCATTATCATTCACTCCAGTAGAATCACCGCTTGAATCATCATCTTCGTCGTCTGCTCCAGTAAAATCAGTGCTTAAGTCACTATTATCATCGTCTGATGGGTTCAATTGGTTGTTTGAATCCTCGTCACTATATTTGACTTGTAAAGCTAAAGGACGCGTCTGATCGGAGTTCAATAGGTTTTCTCGTACATGAAACCATGAGCTATTAGTGGTTTCTTTGGGTTTGGGAAGCAAGATAGGGCGAGGTAGAAGGTTTGAAGATTTTGAATAATGTTGTGATGTATTCGACACAAAAACATTGTTGCATGATTGATTGTTACATTTGATGTGATCACGAGATTTTAGGTAAGTCGGAGTATTTATATCTGTGATTGGCGCTAAATGAACAGCACTCGCGATAATTAATAAAAATAGCAAATTGTGAATTCTTTCCATGGATAAACAGGAAACGTATTAAAAGACAATCACCTAAAATAAAACTCGATCGTTTCAAATTAATTGAGCAAAATAACTTTGATGGTTGATTTTCTACTAGATATGAAGAAGTTATGCCAGAATGCACTGAAAAGATGCAGGTTCTTTCATTAAAGCTTGCTTGTAAAAAAGATTCAATTATAGAACAATTCATGAGAGAAATATAAGATAACCCAAAAGTAGCTGATGGAAAATATTTTTATCTGACTGCAGTATCGTGTTAAACTTAATCAATTATGTTTTTCCTATGATGAGTGTTCCAGTCAAGTTTTTATTAGTATGGACACATTTCACAAATAGTGTTCAAAGGTATCACTTCAAATCATCCACACTTTAGACTGTCATATTTCATACAAACAAAACTGCAAGTAAAGATTAGTAAAAAAGATATTGATGCAATTGAAAAAATACTGTGGGTAATATCCTTGTTTCAAAATTAACCAAAGAGCAGGTTTTTATATTTCAGTCAATAAAGGATATCATTGAATAATATTTGTGGAAATTTGAGGGTGTTTGAAGTTAGATGAATTTTTTTCCACAAACGACTTTAGAAAACTTTGAACGTCTCTCAAAGCTCAACTATGGTACGAATGGAACCTTAAAATCATGACGATTAATGTTGATCTCATCATGCCAAATCATTGTTTGGAATTAACGACATTTTTTGAGAAGAAAAACATTTGCAATTTTCATAGAAATATTGATTTCTTATGCCAAAACTTGTTGAGTCTGATCCTTAGCTCTTTAAGAGCAAAATTTCTGAAATTTTTATACAAGAGTGATGGAAGTAGAGTATTAGATGTTAAATGAAAATGGTTGAAACACCTTATTTATTGGAAACAATTTATGATCATTTTGATTGAAAAATATGAGACACAAAACAGTAACGAAGGAAGTACAAAAAAAGATGTTTCAGTCCAATACAATTCATCTATTCTTATTCTAGATTCAAGACTCATATCCTATATGATATTATTTCTACGTATTCACTTACTTAATCGAGATTATTATTCGCTTATAGTTTATACTTAAACTAACATTTACTTGGCAAGTATTTATACAGGAAATACTACTACCTCATGAGTATTTCCCCTGAATACAAAGATCTATTCGTTTCGTGACACGTATGATTTCCTACTTCCCATATTAATATTGGTGGGAATGTTTTTTTTTCTGATTGTTTTGAAAAAGTATATTCAACTGTCTACAGCATCATTTTCTTTCTGTTTCTCTTTCATTCTTATCTTGATTCTTTCCTTTTCTCTTAGTGTGGTATTTTGTTGTCCTATATCACTCAAGCTAAGAAATTAAGATGTTCGTACAAGAGACCTTTTCATCTCATATATCTATCTTAGGTTTCCTCTATGTAAACGTAACTGATGAGAAAAATCCCATGCATCAAGATATGATTGTGAGAAAAGAATACATATGTTGTAATAAAAAGATTTTTGTATTCAGAGAAATTTTCTAGACTTTATTTTTTTAGTCTAGAAAATAGATAAAAATGATATATTTGATTATTATTGTAATCGGAAAATGTGATTTAATATGACTAATGTAGTACCAGTATTTTCCATTTGGCATAATTCTACGTGTTTAAGTGTTGAATTTTAAACAGAACTATATTTTCAGCAATTATCTTAAAAATCAATCTAATTTATAAATTACAGTTTATAGAAGACATTGCATTTTTGAGAAAGTTCTCATAAAACTGATTCATGAAAGTTGTTTTGTTTAATATATTATGAAGATTCTAGCTTTGACTTACGTAATTCAATTTGTTTTTCATTCATGGATCGGTTTCGTTATTTATTGTCTTTAATACTCATCATCAGCGTTGGATACTCAACAACTATACATCCTAAAACTACCGTTGTTAATAAAAGCTACACGAAATCATTCTGTATAATAATCAATCAATAAAGGAATAGATATGAAGATGATTGTTCACTGATAAGAAAAATCTCCATGACAATTTTTTCTATATGAACGAACAAATGATATAATTATTTCGGTTGCCCATTTATTAAAATTTTTAATAAGCATCTATTCAAAATGTATTTTCTCCCATTTTAAAGATTTTCCTGCTTTTATCTCTTTATATCAATCCTAAGTACGAAATAAAATAATGACCAACATATATGGATAACAATAAAAGAAGAAGGAATACATCTTCCTGTTCTTGACATAAGCTATGCTTTCGTTCTGTCTCATGACATTACATCTGTTATGTTGGCATTTCTTTTCTTACTAACTTCTTTCAACACTTCTATATCAGTGTTCTGTTCGCCTTTTGTTTTGAGGATAAATTTGAAAGAAAGAACAAAAGTAGAATATGTGTGATAATGTAAAAGATAGTGTGAGAGTAGGAACTATAGAAACGAGAAATAATTTATGTGACAAAATATAAGCTTTTAAGACATATCTTTAATTTATAATCTAAAATATTTCGTTAATACTAGTATGACTGATAATATTATGGTACTCTGTTGGCTAAACAAAAATTCTTCTTTAAAAGTATGTTCAACTATGTTGAGTAGAAAATTAGTTTCGATGGTCTATATTCGATACGTTTATTCACAAAAATATTAGAGTCACATGCTTCAGTTCCATATATTTTTTTAAGCAATATTGAAAAAATATTTTGATTTAGTGTAAGCTAAAATGAAGATAATATGTTAGAAAGAAATAAAATATTTTTTTTTAACATATTAGCTTTATTGATTGTATTTGGCCTACCATTTAGTTTAGCAAAGTCAATGCATAATGGAGAATTTGATTTTATATAAAATTTATTTTCTTTAAAAAAGAATTAACTTTTCAGCACAAAAAAATTTTTCTCAGCATAACAATTTATAGACATCGTAATCTAATGGTATGACGATTTAGCCATTGAAGCAATTTAACCGATATACCAAGTGTCCCAAAATTTGTGAATATTTCTGCACAAACAAATGATCTAATTTTGCTTTTTTTCAGAAGATGCGTCTTGAAAAGCTCGACAAAACTAATACAAACAAATCCCGATTCTATTTCTCTAATGACGTTTCTCATATCTAGGCACACAATTCCGATGTTGAATCCGACCATCCGACAGAATCCAATAGGATTCCTGGTAACGAAATTGTGGTGGATTTCGTCGAAAAAGTGTCAGTTGTTACAGATTTTTTGAGCAGTGATTTTAGCACTACTTAAGTATGGTTTTTAACACCTATTGGATCCGATGTTTTTTGTCCGATTTCGATAGAAATTGTTATCGGATCCGACTCTTGGACTAGTCGACCTGGGTACTTAAAATGAATAACCTATATGACAGCGCTACTTCTTATCACATTGAAAATATTTGTAAGACTTGTTTTGCATATACAGTCCACGACAAAAGTTTAAGCGAAATTGATTTTTCAATATTTTCTTCTTACCCTTATGAGATATGAACATGATTCAAATGGTGATATAGATAGTACGCGAGGCCGCCTACATGATGTGCTATATGAGAAGACTCCATCGATCTATATAGATTATTCATAATTAAAATAGGTTTTAGTGCTTTTCAGTATTTTGCATTTCTAAACCAAAAGATTTGTGCAAAAATGAAAATGAAAATATGCCAGTCGATAGAGAATTTCACGCTCTATCAGTCGCTAAAAAACGATTTTTTTGCCAAAGTCGATTTTCACCTCCAAAAAATCTCTATTTAGTGAGAATAGCCGAAACATACGGACTGTTTTTCCTGTTAAAACAAATAAAACAGAAAAATGAATTGCGTTTTCCAAAACAAAGTTTCGGGAAAATAGCTTGAGAAGTCGATGATATTCGAACTTTAGATACGCCATTTTGTGCAGTTTTCAATGCTCTTTCTAATGGTATACAATAAATCGCGGTAAGAGTAAATCTATCCGAAGTAACTGCACTTTTCCGTATGTTTCGGCTATTCTCACCAAATAGAGATTTTTTGGAGGTGAAAATCGACTTTGGCAAAAAAGTTTTTTTTTGCAACTGATGGAGCGTGAAATTCTCTATCGATTGGTATATTTCATTTTCATTTTAGCACAAATCTTTTGGTTTGGGAATGCAAAATACTGGAAAGCAGTAAAACCTATTTTAATTATGAATAATCTATATAGATAGATGGAGTCTTCTTATATAGTACATCATGTAGGCGGCCTAGCGTACTATCTATATCACCATTTGAATCATATCCATACCTCATATTGGCAAGAAAAAAACATTGAAAAATCAATTTCGCTTAAACTTTTGTCGTGGACTATGAGTACCTTTCTGAGGGTGCTAAAATCTGATTGGCTGTCTTCTTAACAGTCCTGATATCGGATTGGCTGAATACACATCTGGGGACAAACACACAGTCAATTTCGGGATTTGGATTCTAACTACAGTCAAGGGAATAGGACATCAGGGTCTAAGCGTATCGCCATATAATAGTTGTTGAGAACCTATGTGTACCTTCACAGTAGAGGACTTGAAGATCCAGAGGCATCCCCAAAGTGTAGGGCGTGAGGACCCAAAGATACTTCCTAGTATTGGACTATATCGATTCCAGTCAATTATTGTCAAATCCAATTCCAGAATTGGGTTTGGATTTGACTGGAATTGAGTCTGGTGCACACCTATGCACAACTAGCACGAATAGTAGATGATTCTACAGCTATCTTACAAATGTAGGCCTATTTGAATGAAAAACAAACACCTACATCAATCCAACTCTCCTTGTAGGTAGTAGATAGAAATGCATCGTTTGAAAAATAAGTGAAAAGAAATAGTTAATTATTGTCAGAATAAGAAAATTAAAGTAAAAAGAATGAAACTAATAAATCATATAAGAGAGTAGAGCTGTTCATAATCTTGCTTCTTTGAAATTGTCCTGTCACTGTCTATTTCTTGATATCGCATTATTTTATACAGATGATTCTTTGCAATCATTTCCGATACATTCCATTTTGCTAAATGTTGTCAATGCTTCCGTCGATAGGACATACAATTCAGTACTATTCAAATAAATCAGATCCTTTCCATATCCACCAGTAACTAAGATGTTACCATTTGTTAAAACAGATGCTGTATGTCCTAGTCGTGCAGTTTTCATACTATCAGTCGTTGTCCATATTTTTTCCAAAGGATCATACAACTCCGAATTATTCAATACATCATTTATAGTATCACTATATCCACCGGTAACTAACACTTTTTTATTCGTTAATGATGCCGTATGACCTCCTCGTGATTGATTCATCTGACTTGTAAATGTCCACATTTCAGTTTTTAGATCATATAACTCAGAACTATTTAGATAATAATATGAACGTCCTCCAGTAATTAATGCTGTTCCATCTGGTAATTCGACTAGTGCATTATAAGCTCGAGGATCATTAAACGTACCAGTAGTGTTCCACATATCTGTTGATGGATTATACAATTCACATGCACCTACATCTCCATCTATACTTCCTCCAGCAACTAAAACTTTTCCATTTGGTAATACGGTAGTTTGATGAGAAAGACGTGGATGATTCAATACACTGGTATTAGTCCATATTCCTGCTGATGGATCATACAACTCAGCACTTTGTAGACTCCATACATAAAGCCCACCAACTACTAACACTTTTCCATTTGGTAATACTGACGCTGTATGTGCACCTCGTCCAAAAGTCATGCTACCAGTAGTCGTCCAGATTCCTGTCAATGGATCATATAGTTCGGCACTATTAATAGTGTCCATACCAATATGTTCATCATCAACGAGTACTTTTCGATTCGTTAATGCTGATGCTTTCGAATTGTTCTGTATATTACTGATTTTATCAAGTTTCATGAACGATTCTTTTCCTATATCACAGGATTCAGTTTGACTGAATTGGAATCCACCAGTAACTAACACTTTTCCATTTGGTAATACGGATGCTGTGTGTAAACTTCGTGCATTCTTCATACTGCCAGTTAATGTCCAAGTTCGTGTTATTGGATCATACAACTCAGCACTATTCAGAAGAGAACCATTACAACCACCCGTAACTAATACTTTCCCATTAGGTAATACAGATGCCGTATGATCAACTCGTGCATTATTCATACTTCCAACGTTAAACCATCCTAGATATAATCATTCAACTGTATTCTGGATAGAAGAGAACGGTGAGAGTGAGATGTGACCAATATATTCACTTGTCACAAGATGTATTTTTGATGAAATAGACAATTTATATATCCTATTGTTTTTTTAGAAGTTTTAGGACAAAATGACCTTGCCATACTCTATATTTGAATATGGTCGATGAATATATCTCTGTAACGCATGTTATATAGGACTGCAATTTTTATCGTAGCTTATATACTATATGTAAGGAAAATAAAAGATAAGAATGAATGATATTTTTCTGTTTCGATGGATGTAATTACACATTTATTTCATCGTGAGAAACTGAAGTAAGAACAGTGCTACCGGCAATCTCTGTATCAATTTTAAAGAGACTACTCTATATCGCTTCACTTCTGAATATTCGTCTCACATCTTCGCTTCGAAAAATAGAACAAGGCAAGAGTATTAATAAAATAAAAGATAAGGGCTACACCAAAGCTTACCTGAAGATTGAATTTTGTTTGAAATTTTTGCTCGTTTAGTCAGTATTGAAGTGATTCTGTTTTCCTGGAGATCTTTTGAAGTAATAATAGCAATTATTGATACCAGAACGAGAGTAACTAGAAAAATGAGAAAAAACAATAGAAATGATGAAAGTAGTTCCCAAGGTGAACTTTTTTTTTCACATTCTCGAAATGGACAGATCTCAAGATTTGTCCATATCACATGACTTTCTTGCTTAAGACGCTCATGTACTTCATGCGCATACCACACGAAGCTTCACTCGGCTTGTGATACAAAACAACGATAATACCAACTCTACAGATAATCTATTAAAATTTCTGTGCTTAAATTTGTTTCAATCGGGGGTCAGATGTACAGATAACGGTAGGATCGTTGGTGTAAACTTTCTGTGAAACAACCTAGAAACATCTTCGATTACAACGTATGTATATGCTCTGTTAATGCGTGTATGTATGCAGAGAAAAAAACTGTATATCGAAACTTTTCTCCTTATAAAATACTAATTGTTATTTCGAAACAAATTCATACAATCGAAGAGTAGGATTCGCTGATTGCCGAATTCTATCTACGAAGATCATAATTATAATATCTCTTATATATTGTATACTTACTCCACATTTGTTTGTTGAACATAATCTATGTCAGTAGTAACTTGAATTTCGAAAAACTAAACTAATTTCTTATTGAGACTAGAAAACTTTATATATGTGCATTACTCAGACTCTAACAAAAAGATAAGCAATAGTATCTGTAGCACAAAACAATATTGTCAAACTGTTATCATGAAAAATAAATATCATCTGACAATAGGAAATAAGAGAAGCAAGAGACTGTTGTACTTGAAATTCATTTGAGATCCATAAATATAGTTTCACATATCCGAAAGTATTTGTTTAGATGTACTTTAAACTACTTTTAAATATCTTCGACAACGATTTGCATCACTTTGCTCTAGTTTTCACTACGTTGTTCTGTTTCGTTTTACCTTGTCCTATTTTATGCTGTTTTGCCCTATTTTGTACTACGTAGAGACATCATCTCTTTCGAAATTTTTCTTTTTTCACAATTTTTTTCTTCCGATATTTGTCCGATAAACAACGTTTACTCTTCTATTCTCTAGTCGTGTTCTAATTAAAGAGCCAGATGAGTAAACCAATCAAAAGTGCATTAACTTTTAAATGAATACTTGAAAAAAGGTAATAGCTATTTAAAATAAATAAATAGCTACTGAATGCTTTAAATAATTCAATTTTTAATTAACCCTCGTACGGTCCTCCCATTTTATCACACGAACGGTCTTATGTAGGTCCGATAGGACCCACATGTGAATGAGTTAGGAAAACTTGGTTTTTCGTCTATTTTGCGCTAGATACGATGAATAAAGGCGTATATAATGATTTTTTTGAAGTGCTGATACCTTAGTATGATTGTGATGTTTGAAAACCATCGCATTTTTAAAAAGTTTTTGAGGAGAAATTATGACAAAATTACGATTTTAAAAAGTTATCGAATGAACAATGTGTATGACTCTAGCATGAATAATGAATGTTCATATATATATATACTAGCGGTAGTACCCGGCGTTGCTCGGGACATCTCCATACTGTACTCTTACCATGTCAGAAAATGATAGTCGGATAATTCAGCAAATAGTGTGGAGATGTCACTGCTTTCTTCATAACTCATGTGTATTGCCATACTTTAAAATAATATCCAGTGCAAAAAAAGTGACACTAATAGCTGAATATTCTAACAATGGCAGCAAATGCTCCGAAGTTTTTGAAAGATCGGAAAAAATTACAATGTATTACAACCTGTATGAAATTTCAGCCCAACCCTCTGGATTTTTTTCTCAGAACCTAAGAGTATGCCATGACAAGTTTGGCACAGCTAGCTCGTGCAATGTCCAAATGCATAAAAAATAGGTAGACTGACAGACACAACGTCTTCTTTATATATAGATTATGAGTTATGAGTAATGGAATTTTATCTCACTTTTTACATTCTTTATTCAATGGATATTTTCAATCATATGGTTGCACTTCATCTTATATATTCTATTCGATTTCTTTCGATTATCCTAAGTGTCGTCTGACCAATAGCAAGAAGCACATGTGCTTATATACTTTCGTTCTTGAATTATTGAGAAAGCAATCATACGCACAAATTCTCTAGAAAATACATTTACTGTAGTAAATCCAACAATAGGCGGGGAAAACGCTTCTTCAGGTGAAACTCTTGAGTCAAAAACCATCCCATGACCTTCCTCTGGACCTAGGGATGTTTGTGGAAAATGTGGTGATGCTAGCTTTTACCAGAATTGAGTTATAAGCAAACAGACAAACATTCTTCTTTATATATATATATATAGATAACGAGAACTGGGAAAATTTCATGGATGATGAATAGAAAATGGAAAGTTCATAGAACAACATAAAAGAAAGAAGAGCAGAACGGTAGGAAAAGTCCATCATACATACATGACAGAAGAGGAAAAGGCCATTACGTATACATAAAAGAAAAGATAAAGTTCTTATGACAACATATGAATAGGAGGCAGGTCATAACAGATCGTTCTGAATATAACCAGGAGATGGCACAAATATTTCGACAGAAGCATACAAAAAAAAATATCGTTAAACAAAGATAAAAAGCGCTTGGTTTACTATTGACAGTGTGGAAGTAACTAATCATTGGTGAATAAACTTTCGCGATAATAGAATGCAGATATAATATGAATAAAAATCATCGATATAACACCAAACGTCTTTGAGGGTCCCGCCGGACCCGCTGTTCAGTGTTTTACTGCTCAGACTTTTGTATGGAATTTCATATTGCTCTTGTACATCGTTGGAAGACTAACAATTAACGGGGAAATGGTTTCGAAAAGAAGAGATCTTCAAGTAGAAAAAAACAAAAAATCTATCGTAGGTCCTGTCGGATCCTCAAGGACCGTACGACAGTTAAAAAGTATTTCTTTTTTGTGAAGCTATAGAGTAAAAACAGCTCATGTTTAATTAGTTTTTTGTTTCAATAAATAAATATGATTATCTATCATTGATGATATTTTTAGGAGAATTAGTCATTGACATTCCTTGATTAATTTATAAATTCGAAAAAATTTTGATTAAAATAATATTTTTATCTGCTAATAGTAACATTGAATGATTGGATAAATTTCATGGAAAGTTTTTTTTTTTTAAATATTATAATCACGGTTAGATGTATGGATGGTAGATTGAAGAAAAATGTCTTTTATCAGAGTTTTTTTTTCCATAATAATAAATTAATTAAAAGGTTAAAGTTAATTTATATACAATATTTGATATAACTTATGATATAAAATTTTTTCACAGTACATTACATACTGTCCTGCTTTCAGGGCAGAGTAGGGCGCCCTGCAGGACAAGGAAAAACTTTTTATCGCAAATCAGTTCAAGTTCTTCTCCCTCAGAACCAAACTTTGTTATTTTCTCTTCCAATTTCAATGAAAATTTCAGAGAATGTTTGTCTTAGCAAGAATAGATTATGGTTAAAATATCTTTCTCAAATCTCAAAGAAATGCATGAGTTCTAATCAATTGAATATCCCTTACGCGGGCAAGGATTTCACAATTGGGTTACTAGCTAACCACGTCGGGGTGGTTTTCAGATTGTAGAGCACTCTTAGGGCTAGGACGTAACTGGCTCCGATTTTTAAATTTCCCTTTATTTGATTTTTAAAAAACGTTTTTCGAAAAGTTGACAAATTTAAAACGCTCATAAATATGGTATATCGAAGCTTTTTATTTCATCAAAAGAGAAACTCAAAAATCGAAGCCTGCTAAAATCTAACCCTAACTGTCCTCTATTATTCTGAGAAAAATGCAAAAGAAACTCTAATATTACTCGAAAAACATGCCACTGGGTCTAAATTTTGATCTATATATCCGTCAAAATCTGTTTCTTTTTTGAAAAATCATAAATATTCTGAAAAAGGAGACCTCACCGCATATGTCTATGACAAAAACTCAATTTCGACTTTTTTTTGAAAAATCCACTTTTCTGAGGAGGCTTAAAATAATGCAGTTTTAGTCCAGCTGTGTCATACCGAGCTTTCAACATCCTTTTTACATTAAAGTAAAGAAATAGACTAGTTTATATGCTTCATCAATAATCTTTTGTTAACTAACACTATATATCTAGCAGTGGATAATATTTCCCAATATTTTATTAATGAAATTTAATTATACAGCATAAAATTTTGTTTAATGGTGGATATATGTCGCTACTTTAATAGCATTATCAAGGTTATAATGGAAATACTTTGTCATTTAAAATAGAATATATTTCGCAAATCTGTAAGAATAACAGTTGATTAGCATGTTTTGATTCTATAGTGTAAGTAAAAAATTATTATCGTATTTCTGTTATCCATTGTTTTTAATTCTCTCATTGCTTCCGTTTCTGCTAATCTTATTAGCACAAGAAAAGAGTTGCATATAACAATTGGTGGCAACATTATTCTTAGCTCTGTTTTTACATTTTAAACCAAATTTTTTTTGTGAGAAAATATATTAAAATAGCAGTGTAAATTCGGTTGCCCTGCCCTGTCCTGGACTGGTCAATATTTTCGTGATATAATTTTGACTGAATATGTCTTTCCCTTCTTAAAAAATGAAGAAAATATCATTGATCCTGAGGAAATTATTTTGATCCATGACAAAGCACCATGTATGCGAGTATATTCTATCCAACATTTGCTTCAAGACAATGATATTAAATTTTGGGGTAATGATATTTGGCGTCGAAATTCACCTGATCTCAATGTGGCAGAACATATTGGAACAATTATCACAGATGAAGTCGAGAAAAAAATGTTATCAGAAACACTCTAGATGCACCTTTCAGATGTTTTGACAAACATGGAAACCGACACTGATCTATTCGAAACTCTTCTATGTTCGTACCCATTTCGATTACGTGCAGTAAAGAATACTAACGGTCGTCATACTGACTATTGATTGTATGAATTCAGCAATGAAGAATAAAAAATTTTGTATAAAGTTTAGCTCAATTTTGATCTCATAAGTGATATTTCTCAAATCTATCACCAGTGAATCTTTTTAAATTTAGGCATTTTGATAAACGAAAGTTTCCATAACCCTTATTTTTTACTATCAGTAACCCCATTTTTCTCAGACTTTCTTTTGGTATAAAATTCTTTATATGTCTTATTAAAAATAGTAGCGATACCCCCCTGGCAAAATATTTTTTCGAACTCTGTAGTTGAGCAAAAATGTTTCATTATTATTTATGGGTCACAACGACATAATTCGATATATGTAAGAATGAAAGCAATTTTTCTTAGATGGAAATTATAATGCTATTAGACCTCGAAAGTTTTTTTTCTATTCTTCTTCTATAACCTCTAGTCATCTTTTTTTATACCATAAAATTAATCATAAATGCATTAATTGATGCTTATTCATCGCATTTTTTCTGTTTGATAACCATAACGACGAGAGAAAGAAAGAAGGAGAAAGTAAATATAATTTTACACCTATTACCTATAAAATGATGGCGAAATAGTTTCTTTCGATTCTTTATTCAACGGTTACATTTTATTCGAATCAATTTACGTATGGCGTCTGCTACCCAAGCATCAATGGATAATGACAACAAAAAACTGAGCGCAAAGCAATTAGCCACTCTGATACAAGCAAGTGGAGACAGCAGCGAAAGTTCGCTCCAGAGTGAATACGGTCAGTTACTAGAAATATATTAGGATTCTCCTTAGCTTTTTTATGTTCATTTAATATAAATACAAGATAACGCGACGCAAACGTCGCTAAACCTTCTACTGAAAAAAGACGAATATAAGAGATATACAATGTTAGGTATTCGTAGATTGAAAAAAATAGTGTTGACTGGAAGACCGCTCTAATTCTAAAGTGTTTTGGGTATTCGCGTATTTTATCAATACCCTAAAATGTTCGGACAAGAAATTTCGAAGATTACTGTGAAACACAGAGCTCTTCTGTTTGTACCCGCCTACAGTATTATAACACACAAAAATCAAGGGCAAATATTGATCAAAGTTATCGTTGACCTTATCATATTACCCGGTTCAGTAGAACTAGCTTCCATTTTTGTTCGTTTATCTTGTGTGAAACGTCTTCAGGACCTAATTATTCTTCGTCCTTTTAAACAGTAAGTGCTACAACTGAAGCGAAACAATGCCTAACTCCAAGAACTAAGAAGATTATGCACAGTTGTGAAAAAAACTCACGAACTTTATCATTAACGAATTCAACCGAATTATGTTACTTGTTTTGTAGTACTAATAACCTTTTTTAAGATTAGAATTTCTTTTAAACATTCTATCGTTAGTTTCGAAAAACCTAACTCTATTAATTAAACTGGAAAGATAATATCTTGATTTTCTTGTGCTTCCAAGTATTGCCGTCTTGGTCTTGTACTGTACTATTTCTATTGACTAGGGTGCACTTTCCAAACAATTTATGAATGACAAAACTAGAACTATGAAATCAGTAAAGAAAACCTTTACTATTCAATAAAATGAAGGATGTAAATGAAAGTTCACACTCTTAAAATGAAGTTTAAGCATTGATTTATAAAATAGTTTTGAAAACATTTTCACATCTTTCCCCTCGAAGTTGAATATGTTATACATTTTATATTGCCAATTCCAGGCATACGTCATGTCATGTCAAGCAAATATTGCCACCTTCTGCATTAGTCTTGCAAATATTTTCCTACAGAAAACTTCCTCTAACCATATTCGTGTTGGCTGTAGATACCACGTCGGTCTCTCCGTTTTTCTTTTCCATAACACTTACATATACTACATTAAAACTTAACGGCGCTTCAAAACTTGTGATGATAATGACCTAACGCAGGAATACTACAGCTTACGAAGTTAATACAGTACTTAATCAGGCATCATTTGCGCCTCACTACACTTTGACATATATCTCGACGAATGAAAGCATTGTTATTCTTCGCCTTTTCTGATCCGATCCTTACCTATTGTTATACACTATTTTCTCCTGCTCTAAGCAGCGTCATCCGTCACTAAAAGTAAGAAGGCATGTTCCCTAATCAGAAATTCCTTCTCTCTCATTACAGTGCACATTCTAAAATCATAAACCGATTCATGTCTCGCCGTACCAATAAAAAAAAGTTCATTGGCTGAAATCCAAATGCAGGGACTTATGCTTGCGCATTATTACTTCTTTTGAGACCATTGAATTTCAGCAAGAAGATGCTACATTGATATTTTAACCAAATTTGAGCTATATATGAGTTCTTATAGTACCCTGAAGCCGTCCACCACAGTATGTGATGGATATTTAATTAGTTAAACAGGAATTAACTAATTAAATAATTAATCAAGATGTCGGTAACGGTCTGTGGGGGCAAGGAGGAGTGAGCCCAAATTTTTACCTTTATACTTCAACACTCCTTTTGGATTGTGTTTCACAAAAATATATGATTAGGTGAGCTGCCGGACTTAGAAATAAAGTTGTTATTCAGATTATATATAATTTCTTTCTTTCCAAAGTGATCGAACGAGCATTTGATTGTTGAAGCTACTTGCCTCATAACCGCTTTTCTAGCAGCGAGGTCAAAAATACATGGCCTCACAACTTCTATGTATGTACCCATACCCGGTCATACAAGATTTTGGAAAAACGCGTGTAAATGCCCAAAAATCAGGATTATTTAGCGTTTTACGACGTGTTTTTGAAAGTAAGCATGTAAACGCGAATAACTCTATTTTTCAAAGTGCGAAAATAGGTACAACTTTTGTTGACATTATATCTGGTCTCATAAACGTTCGAAATAGTTACTTTAATGACGTTTTAACAGTTGAAAATATCAAGTTTTAGAATTTTTTCTGGTAAAAATTCTATTGATGTGAACACGTACATAAATTGAACATTTCTAGTGATTAAATGTATATTGAATATTTTTATTTTTTTTTAAGAATTACAGCGTGATAACGCTGAAGACATGTGATTTTAAGCGTTTTTAACGCAAAAACTCTTACTCCAATTCTCTCACAACATTTTATAGTATTTCCACGCCTTTGAAATCGCGCCACAAATTTTTGAACGCATGAACACCTATCATTTTAATAGATTCTTTGCATTTAAACGCGTATGATCAAACACGCTTTGTTAACAGTAAAAGTTCATAACTTTCATCGTTATAATGCACACATTTTTCTATCATTCCTCTATTTTTAATCATTTAAACAACCTAAATGCTAAACTCTTCGACGGCTTTACGCTGTATTTTTAACTACACTTTAAAACTTTTCATTTTCATATTACATTTATTGCTATCTTCTTGTCGTTTCATTTCTTTTCATTTGTATGATTCTTTTATTCCGTTTTTATTCGGTGTGTGCTGCATTTCGCGTTTCTACTTTTCACTTTGTGGAATGTCTTTTTAAAAGTGTTGTATTGTCATTATGATCAACAGATCGATAGACAGGTACATAGACGGTTTTATAGTTAGTTAAATATATAGCCAAATCGACAGATAGATAGGTGGATTAATATATAGCTATATTGATAGATATACCCAAATAGTGTGAGAAATAAAAATATCGAAAATAAGAATGTCGAAAACAAAAATATTGTTACCTGCTCGTATACTCATTTTCATATATTTCATTTGGGAACATTTTTGTACTTTCATACTGATACATTCACCATTGCTACCAATTTGTTTTCAACATCTTACCTTTCGATAAAATTCAGATTTTCCAATTAAATACTTAGATAAGTGCATAGTGAAATGGATAGACAGAGAGATAGTTAATTTCCATCGCAGCACTGAGAGGTAGCAGGCATTTTTTGAATAACTGTAAAACAACAAGAACTAAATAGTTCGAGCTTTTTACATTGTATACAATCAAAAATGAATTAGAGTAGACTAATAGTGACACATTAACCTTAGTTTAAAGGTTAAAGCAACATATTTTGATACTTAAAGTTTAAAAAAACAACCAAAATTAGAATAGTAATGCCGCTGAATAAGGAAAATTTTATAGACTTAAGATTGTCTTTATGCAAAAGGTGTCTACGGAATTCAAATAAGGAGAAAAACTAAGCAGATAGACATAAATTAAAGCAATAGATTAAGGTTCAAGAGTAAGGATTCAGACAAGTGAATGGATTGTGAACTTACATAAATTTAAGATAGTAAATTAAAGAATAGTTTAATAGGCTAGGTTAAGCGGAGAGGCTAAGGGATTAAGTTGAGAGAATGTACATAGATTTAGGAAGATAGAATAAGGAGTGGATTAGAAAATAGATAAAGGGGTTAGGTTAAAAGACTTGATTAAGGGTTAGGTAAAGGGGTTTCATTAAGGAATTCAAATAAGAGATAGGTTAGGAGATTGTATTAAGGGGTAGGTTAATGGGTAAGTTAAGGAGCTAGCTTATGGAAATAGATCAAGGTACAGGAATGCAAAATTCATGAGAAAATCGTTGTAAAAAGGCTTTCGTTAAACAAGAAAGATTTGAGCATTTTTGGGTGTCAATCTGGATTCCCAGTTGTCAGCTCGAGACGTCTTTGAAAACAAGACAAATACACATTTCAAATGATGTAATACATAAACTATATAAAACTCAGGGCTCGATGAAAGTTGGCGTTACGTTGACAATCACGGTTCCCCAATTGTCAACCGCAAACGTTCACGAAACATCGACAACTATGCAATCAGTTTGTTTACTAGTTTACTCAAAAAAAAATATATGGCGTTTTTCTTGTTAAATGTCGCTCGTCGCTAAATATTTTTCGTTTTCATGTTGGTTTTTTGGGTGCTTTTGGGTCACAATCGAGAACCGTAATTAGCACCCTCAACGATCATAATTTTTATAGTGTTTAAACGCGTTTTTTGAATTTTTTTATCTGACTGGGCATCGCGACCGATGTATATGAGTAATATGAAGATGCCCTAGTTACTTTCTATGTATTATAACTCAATAAAAATTAATATAGAAATTAAATTCTTTTCTTTTAGAGGTACTTTGGGAAAACTTTCCAAAAGGTTATCTGACAGAAGAAGAGTTTGTTGCAAAGTTTCATGAATCAGAAATATTTAATAAAGATACCGATTTTAGTCCAGCAAAATGTTTATTCAACTTGATCGATCAAAACAAATCAGGTATGTTATGTGCTTTCTCATATCTTTATATTGATATAAATTAGTAACACTGGTGTTGTAAGAAGAAACTAGTAGAAAGACTTTAGCATTCTACAATCGACAAAAATTCTTTCCGAGAGATCTTTCTATAATATTAACTACTTCTTCAAATGCTCAGTTTCATCACAAGCAACAAGATGTGTACTAAATATATCACTATTTATACCAAGTTCATTTGTCTTTGTGGTAAATATTTGTTTTTCTCGTCAGTTTATCGCATCAAAAGTCCGTATAGTTTTCGAACGAAGAAGAGATTCTTTTATGATAACATTGTATCCTAATTTTGAAAAAATCAAAACTAATTTTCGTATTATGTTCTTTAGAATTCTCATTGGAGCCTGTAAAAAGTGTTCATTTCATGTTATTTTGCTGTATAACCGAATACTTTTTTTTTTCACCGTAAAACAAAATTATATTGATTCTATAGGTATTATTTTTATTTGAATATTTAGGCACGGTAGATCTGTTCGAGTATTTGTTGGGATTCATACTAATAAGCAAGCAAGATCCTAACATGATATTGAGTTATCTCTTCAAAATATTTGATACCGATAAAGATGGTCTTCTTACGCAGGCTGAAGTCGTCGATGTATTGAATACATTCTTTTCCTTAATCACTCGCAACAATAATGATGATACTCAAGAGAAACCGAAATATAGCTTACAAGAAATTAAAAATGATGTAAGCAATGCTTTTGGTAACAAAACGAAAATAACCCAAAAAGAATTATTTGAACTCCTCGAGAAAAGCTCCATAATTCAAGATTTTTGTATGCGTTTACAAACTGGAACGATGATGAGCATGATAGTTGGTGATTGTTGCCTTCAATGATGGCATTGATCGGATATTATTTACTTTCTTTAAAATATTTTTTCAAATAATATATTATATAATCACTCTTTCTAGGTGTCTAGTGTCCTCAACCTCTTAGATGTCTCCAACTTGTTTAAAATACCTTTATAAATCTATCATAAAAGTATTATAAATCATACTAATGTCCATTTCAAAAATACAGAAAAAGGCGCGTGAGCATTTTTTGAATAACTTTCAATAGAAACCAGATAGAGTGGTCCAATTTTCACCATTAGCAAGCAGCTTATCTAGCGCATTGATTCAAGTAAAATTCTTGAGACTTATTTCATAAATCAGTATTAATTTATGGTTATCTTGGAGAATTTGGCTACTTTCCTATGAAGATAAAACGAATCTTTAACTTGAAAGAGTGAACTAGAATCACAAAGTGGCAGACTACAAATCTACGAGTTATCAATCAAATACAAACGACATTTGACTAGGTTTTTTGTCAAATTATTATTAACCCTATTACTCCCAAGCTGGGTCACTTTTAACCCACTCTTCGGACTTCTTTCTCGAAAAACGAATTTCGCACCAAGTCAAGTGAAACAAGCTGATATTTTCAGAATATGTTACAACAGTGACGAAGGGGACTATGATAAAGTTTTCACTTCTATATTGTGACGTTTAAAGGATATACTAACGGAACAATGGTCAAAAATAGCTCATTTGGCAACCCACATTTCTCTTTTGATACTTGTACAGTCTACGAAGAAAATTCTGGGACACTCAAGAATGGCTCCCCAAAATCTTATATTGTTATTCAACTTAAGGGACCCTGTCGGATAAGGTAACATATTTAGAATTGACAAATCTAATATACCGCTTTGTAGAGAATTTCAAGGCGCATTGAATGGTATATAATAAGTCTATTCTTTAAAAAATCTAGGCAGAGTTATAATTAATTTATTACTAGAGAAAATTTTGGAAAACCATTCTTGAGTATTTCAGAATTTTTTGCCCCACCTGTATTTTTTTCTTTTAGAAGATTGTCTTTCGGAAACAGTGGACAACAATCTACAAATGCTGCACGATATTCTGTAGAATTTTCGGTCCGATTTTTTGTAACTTTCCTGAGTTTCGACTAAGAGAATTATACCACTGAAGACTGACCGTAACGGTAATATGAGCATAGTTTTTGAACAGCTCAATGAACCTTCATCAAATTTTTAGTCTAAATGGGTACATACAAGGGCTACATAACGATTTGTTTTCCAGCCCATAGTGATCTTTTGTTCTCGAGTTGTATGGCTCACAATAGTATGAGCTGCTGCTCATCATAACTCCTCTTCAACTCAATCTATAAAGGTCGGGTTGATGTCGCTAATCTACATATCTCATGTAGTATATGTACACAAATATTCACCATCACATCTCTTATATCGATTAAAATATGAGGCGCATACTTTCGACCAGCGGCTATGTTCTAGAGCTTTTTTCTGCTGGACAATTTTTATTCTGTCTCTTTTTACATTAAAAACAAAAGTTTTGTGTTTGCATGTTATAATATGAAAGCTTAACCAATAACCCTATTCATCGCACGTGTAAAATTTAAATTGAATGACATATTGAAATTTGGGAAGCCATTCTTGAGTGTCCCAGAACTTTTTTCGTGGACTGTATAAGTCATTCTTTGTATAATATTTGGCGAGGAAATCGTCGTAGGGTTAAAGATAATATCCCTGAGAATCGTCTTAATTTTATTGAACATGACAATAAATCAGATAAAGAAAACATAGTTGAGCTTTCTTTATCGAACTCTGAGAATAAGCCGCCCTCATCTGATGCGTCTCTTCCACATCGAGAGACTTGTTCGACAGTTCAACATCAGTCGAATCTACCAAATATAACTGAAGCACCATTCATCATGACTTGTAAAGAATGAAAAGATATTTATAATCATTCTAAACGTAAAATGAACTTTGAGTAGACGAATGTACTTGATCAGAAAGTACGCTCATGTAATTTTGAGTGTACCTTAAAGTTCTCATTGGCACAAGATCTGTGTCGAAAATTCACGTAAAAAGAACTCTTTTCTTGTTCAGTAGCTATATGTAGAAGACGCTTATGCCCGTGAACATTTGAAATTTTTATTAAAAATGTGCCTATCGGGACAGAAAGTATTGTTGTTCGCGTACGAGCTATTGGAGACGAGACTCATGATGAAGATGACGAAGCAGTAGCACAACATTTAACTAGAAAAACTAGACTTGAAGTAGGAAAGACAGTCAATGCCATCAACTGCTTAAAAGTTTTCCAACAAAAGGTTGAAAATGCTGATGAAGAAATGTTATCCGCCCGTAACTTCACCGGTTATGAAACTGGGAAAGTCATAAAACATGCAGCAGCGAATTACCAGAAAACTTATCAACTTGATGAAGATATTTTCCAAGAATGTCGAGTTAGACAACAATTACTTGAAGCTCTCGGTATAACTTTCGCCAAAATAAAAGGTTATGTACAAGTTATGGGTGAGAAGTCATTTCGTCTCCATCTCACATGTACATGCCAATACAACTGGATCGATAGTAAAAAGTCTAGTACATCAAAAGACAACTCTATTGTATGCAGCTGTTTTTAAAGATGGAAACGATCCAACTAACGTCTTTCCATTGGAACACGTTATTCTTGCTGATCAAACTGCAACTAGCATAAGCTACTTTTAGGTGGCATTCGACAACATATTGTTAATTTTAAGAAAAAAGTTATTCGACCTGCTTTTTTTTTCACAATTTTTTCTCCTGCTATATTTAATGCTATCTAGCAGGCATTTAACTATGAAGGTATTCGTAGTCATTTAAAATATTGTTGGAATGTTGTTTTACGAAAATAGGATGCATAAGAACTTCGTTCTAAATCATTTTTGCGCTTTTGTTGTTCTCATATGATGAACGCCTTTCCTAGGTGCTTGTCAGCTGCGAATGTAGCCAAAGAGATAAGAAAAAAGGTCATGCATATATTTGCCTTGTTTGTCAACTGTGGTGAATTGGAAATGCCATTTAAATTTCCACATGATGATGAAACTGTATTTGACAAGATTGCGTCGTGTGAGACAGAAGTAGACGAGAAATCAGTTGATCCTTTAGATGAAGCTAATGAGAATGTGCACGACAGTAATGCCATTAGTCATCAATTATCATTCAATATCGGAGCCATTCGTTGATTCCCTTAGCTGTTCGAGCTGTTGTGGATTAAAAAAAAACGTATGAAATTGTTACGAATCCATTTTTTTCTCATCAAATTATTTTGGTGTTTTATAAGTGGTTTGTTTATTTATCTTTATGGACATGTTTGCTGACCGAATTCGAGGAACGTTATTCGAGTGATCGTACACTACTTGATATTTGTACACATGAAGAAGGACTTTTATTAAATGCTCAAGTAAAGTCCTATTTTGGTATCCTAAAAGAGTCTACTTTTGAAAGAAAAACAAATCTACGACCAGCAGAGGTGATCGTATCACTTCAACGAAATGTTCAGATTCAACTGAAAGCAGATAAATTTGTAGTTTCTCAAAATATAAAAAATCGAAAAGGAAAACCTAAAAATATGAATGTAGTGGAGCCGTGGACAAAGAAGAAGGGTCAAAAGAAAAATCGAAATACGTATTTAAGTCCAAACAATAGAAATAAGATAAAACGACTACAGTCCAAGCCGACTTCGCCTGAAAAACCATCATCCATTTGTACCGATGTGAATAAGAAAACCAGCAATATATTACAAGATATATCCAATTCAGGCTTATTGCACGATTCATGTACTTTTACATCTCCACAGGGTGTGAAACCATTCTGTCAGACAAAGTTTTTGAATAATCTGATCTCTTTCAGAAATATAGAGATGATTCACACAGCAAATGTACCAAAATCTCCAATTAATATTTTTTTAACTTTAGAAGTTGAGAATATGTGTAATTCTTTTTCAGCTGCGAAACAAGTATTAAATGCTCCTCAAAATGAAGATACTCAAAAAGAAAACATTGAAATAATTCATCAAGATAAAAAAAATCAAAACAAAAATGGTACTTATCCAGAAGAGTTTTCCCTTTTATAAATATGTGCATCCACTATTTTTTAGTAAAAACACGAAAAAGTGTTACGTATTTTGCAAGTTTCCTTACCTAAAGCGGTTGAAACACCTGATTCATCACCAGTGCGTCGAGTTCGTCAAATTGTAATGATTCAACAATGTCCACTGCTTTAGCCAGCGTTTGGAATCAAAAATTAAATTTTCGAAGGGTTCAATATTTTTGCTCTTTTAATGTATAAAATATAAATTAGTTCTTTTTAGGCCATAAATATTCCGTAACAAATATCTGTAATATTGATGCTCCTCTCTTTGCAATGTACTTTATATTTTGGACGGAGCCAACAATACAAGATATTATTTTACATTCTGAAAACGAACCATTCGTTTCACTCCGTAAAACTTTTTCATTAGTTGAATCAGACGATTGGGACGAAACCAGATTGTACTGGCGTACTACTCACGGTCTTCTCAACCATCAACAGTCAAATGAGTATAATATATATTGATCTGTTGATGGAAATTTATTACGCTTTATTAAAAATTCTTTTCAACTTTATGAAACCACAAGTATCTGCCCACGAGAGGATTGTCCAACACGTAAACGTACTACCAAAACTGCTGATTTAGCTCTCGAGTAAGTGATGCACGTCATCACGGAAATAATTACAGAATGAGTTAGAAAGATAATGTAATTGCTTGGCTTATTTTTGCAAACTTCGTTATAAAAGGTATGCAAGAACAGTCAAGAATGTTCACACAAATTAAAGAAAAAAAGAGTAAGCCTAATAACAATTTTTGTTGGTAATATTCAAGCGAATTTGATAGGGATGGTTGGCTATATAATGGAGACGTCATCAATGAGCCATCATATTTTATTCATGGATCTCCATCATATCTTTTCGTGGATATTGTCCATCCCACTATGAATGATCCAGATACTAAAGGAATAATACAGCTTGATCTTAACTTCCATGATATTCAACGAGATATCATTCTGATATTGATTATCTTAAATATAGTTCATCAAGTAAAACAGTTTTTTTTCTCAAAATGCAAAAAGACATTCATTTCTCATTGTGATCTGGGTGGATAGTATTTAGAAAAATTATTCAATCACATCTGTGAAATACTTAACAATTTGATTTTTTTCACAAAACAACACCAAATAATATACGAATGCTACTTTAGAAGCTCACAGAAACAAATCATCAAATGTTTTGTATAGCAGACTACATATAAGTTCTCACAATAACGATTTAACAGAGTCTTTATAATACGACATAAAGAGAAACACAATTTTTCAACACAACATTTCCAACAAATTATCCACGAATATACTGCAACAGAATGCCTTTAATAACATATTATTCCGATGTTGAAGTTTTCGAAGAAATGGTTATGAATATGGAAAGTCTAACGATATTATTGTATACAGTCCATCAAATTGTACTTGGATCGAGAATACAAACTTTCCAATACGTTCATCAACGAATTCCGGCAGATTTTACTATATGAGTTATAAGGATCTTATAGTAAAGTTTCACTATTTTGAGATTTTTAAGGATCTGGATTAGACTATGGAAAATTTGCCTATACAATTGGATAGATCTTCTCAAACTACACTTGAATCAAGAAAAGAAACCTTGGAGCAAGTTCCTAGGTGAATCGCCGCTGAAATTATTCGAATCGACTGCTAACTTAACTTACGTGTATTTTTTTCTATCTCAAACCCAATTTATATACTATAAACATGCATGCACAGCACTAGATGAGGGCAAGAGCGTATCTAAACTGAAAAAATAATCTTTTCGACAATAACTAGAAGTCTATGACAAAATTCATGCTATTCAATTCAGGTCATATTCCATCCAAACATTCGTCAAGCAAAAATTTCTCATTTGGAATCAAACTAACAACTATGAGCAATTGTTCGTTTTTTTAACTTCAAGGAAACGTAACGAAGAGTTTGTATTTATAGTTGCGGAAATACATTATGTTTTACATTTCAATATTGTTTCAATTGTGAAAAGCTTTTTCTCTTTTCTTTTCAGTGTCAATCCTTATTTCATGAGATGCATCAACACTTCTTGTAAAAACAAAATAGAATTTGCTTTGATCTCTCTTTTTGATTTTTTTTTTCATCTCATAAACTGACGCAAATATTTTAACATTATTCTAGATTACACAGAACATAGTGCTTTCTCTAGTCTTCAACATTTATGTTTAGTAGTTATATAAAGTAAAATATCTTCATATTACATTTTTTCTGGCTATTTTCGTACATTCTTAAGATTTTTAGCTAGCAGTTTTATGCCACAAAATCAAAATATTATCGCAAGACAAACAACGTAGTTTAATTTAAGCTATTGATTAACATAGGGCAGAATATCGGGTTCGTAACTGTATCGTATGTTGGTAGATGTAGGAAAGAATATAAGATGTGGTCGCCGCTAATTTTGGTTATCTCTAAGTAGCAACATGTTTTTTCTCAAACGAAAAAAAATTCATAGTTAATAATAAAGAAAAATATAACTAACAACCGAGACAGGTGACATTACTATTCATTTGAACAAGCTGCTATTCTCATCTCTGTTTCGATCAATGTCACATGTGAACATGTAATAAAGGGATTATATGCATCTTAAATGGATATTCTTTAGTTGATGAGCAAGAGAACAAAATGGTACATCTGATTGACAATAATGCCTTAAATAAAGCTGAGGATGAGGTTATTTCTTCTTGCTCCATCTTTAAATATGCGTTATAATTTTTTTAGAATCATTTATCTCTAGTTCAATTGATCAAATCGAAAAGATATGATCTAAATGAAAATGTTAGTGATCGATGGTGATTCACACTATTCATTAGCGCACACTTCTCAGAATAAGAAAAGACTAGCTTAACACTGGTTGAAGCCGAATGAAAAACTGTCAGATGGCGCACAGAAACAATAAATCTATTTTGATCAATTTTCAATTTCATCGAAAAAAAATTGACATTTTTAAAACTTTTATTGAATAATGACAACAAAGAAGGATACTAAACAAAACTGAATGTCTATGCTTTTATGAATCTTCCTCCTTGCAAAACAGCTAGTTGTGTTTGTGTTTGCGTTTGAGTAGCTTCAAAGCCCAACATTTGCGTTATAACACCTACACGGTGATGGCGGATAATATGTATTACATTGAAAAATTCTTGACGAAACAGTCGACTTGATAAGCAGTGAATATAGAATGAAGCCTAAAGTAAAGCTTAACAAGATGGAAACAGTTCGGAAACTAATATTTTTGAACTTACTGAATAATTGATTGAAGCAACGAAAATGGCAATATTATTCAATTCAAATGTTTGTTGTGGTGAAAGTATCGGTATAAGCACATAAACCAAAAGAATATTGAAGAGGCTTAATGGGATTTGTGTAACAAAAAAGAGAAAAATACTAGCAAGCATAATTATTAACATTTGTCGATCGAGAAAAGCACGACGACGACCTTGTTTTAATTGTTGATTTTGTTGTTGTTGACGACGAATTCCAAGAAATATGTTAATAGTGAATATGAGAAGACATATTGTGGGCAAGACTATTTGAAGGCTAGTTATTGGGATAGGCCAGATCTAGAAAGAATTGATAAACATCCTGTAATTTGGCAAGTTTTCAAATAGAGAGACATACTTTCGAGAAAAAGTATTGATATGCAGCATCGCTTGAGAAGGGACCGACATTACACGCAGTGGTACCAGGTACAGCAGTCATTGATGGTAGCAGTAAATGGGAATTGAGTGCAATCGAACAGATAGCCAGAATAAATGCACCGATAAGTACTCTTTTTTTTGTACAGAATTCTTTGACTCGAAAAGGAAATCGAATACGAAGCCATCGATCGATTGCGATGGTTAATAAGAACCAAGATGAACAGCACATAGAAAAATATTGAAAAAATGAATAAAAACGACACAATAGATTCATAAGATTGGTATTTGTTGTGGGAACACTAAGGCCAAGAAAGATAAAAACGTAGAAGCACGTTAACAAATAGATTGTATCTGCTGCGCTCATGCAGACGAATAGACAGCTCGTCGAAACGTTACGAAGCGTTTTACGAAGAAAAATGATGATGCTTGTAGTATGACCGAAAAACCCAAAGAGGAATAGAATAATGTATCCGTAGAGAGCCAAGTTTCTCTGGATGGATGAAACCGAGATTGGATCCAGTGGAGGAAGCATTCCATCACCAGGAAAACCCATTCCACCATCAGGAAACTCCATTCCGCCATCATTGGAGAAAGTATTGCCGCTACTACTGTAATTCATCTATGCTTATAGATATGAAAATAACAAAGAGAATTTCATATATAAAGGGTGTTAGCTAAGTTCTGATTTCTTAATTGTTAATGACAGTTGTAATACTTTTTCTTGAGATAGAGAGCTGAAATTTTTATAAATTAAAGATCTTGATTAGATATACATGTGATAAAAATTTCAGTTCTCTATCTAAAGAAAAAGTATTACAACTGTCATTAACAATTAAGAAATCAAAACTTAGCTAACACCTTCTATAAATGAAATAAAATTTTTTTTTCTAAATTGACAGGAAAATGATCATTCATTATACAGGATATAAATGAAAGAAAAATTTTAATTGTCTTCTTAACTTACAGTAAAGTGATCATTTATCATTTATTATAAATGATATATAGAGGACGTCAAAAGAATTTCTCCCCTTGATATTTTTTACTTTTTATAGCCATACTTCATTTGCTTTCAAACATATTATATATAGCGAAAAAAGCCCAGAAAGTGCTGCATCTTTTGATATACTTACATTAAACATCAAATGCAGTTTAAATTGTAAAAATTGTATTAGAAAAAAGTGACCTTTTTTTGTTTACTACAGGGTTCCATAATGATGTAACATTTTTTATTTAGCCCTTTCGGGACCGGTGACGTTTTAAAACGTCATTAAATTTCACGTCATCTAGTAGAGGAGAATTCGAATTTTTTCTCGTTTCTTCGAAGCAAGCTCTTTGCTATCGTCCTATATATAGTCCTTAGATTGCTACAAAGAAGAAGATTGGTACATAAATAAATTCAAGTGGATTAACATCTCAATCATTTTTGAAAAGCTAAGAAATTTGTAATTATTGTTCGAAATGAACCCGTCTCGGAAGGGTTAGTATATACTTTAGCTTAGGTATATAATAAAATCTTGAATTTTTTTCCAAAAGATGCGCCATGAAAAGTTCTACAATAGCTGTCCTAATGAATTTTCTTATGTTCAAAATAAACAACTTACATGACAACGTCACTTCTCATCATATTGAAAATCTTTGGAAGACTTTTGTTTTGCATATATCTCGACTTAAGGAAATGATAGAATATTGAATCTTCCAAAAATTTTCAATAGGATGGGAAGTGACATTCTCATGTAAGTTGTTCATTTTGAACATAAGAAAATCCATTGGGACAGCTAAAAAGGAATTTAATAATACAGTTTTTGTAAAGCTTTTGATGTCGCATCTTTTGTAAAAAAAGTCAAGATTTTATCATATACCTAAGTCAAGATATATACTAAATAAAAAATTTTACAACATTATGGAACCCTGTAGTAAACAAAAAAGGTCACTTTTTTGCTAATATATTTTTTACAATTTAAACTGCATTTGATGTTTAATGTAAGGATACCAAAAGATGCAGCGCGTTCTGAGCTTTCTCGCTATATATCATATGTTTGAAAGTAAACGAAGTATGTCTATAAAAAGTAAAAAATATCAAGGGGAGAAATTCTTCTGACATCCGCTGTATTATAAATGATATAAATGAAAGAAAAATTTTATTTTCTTTCCTAACTTACAGTAAAGTGGTCATTTGTCATTTATATTAAATGATATAAATGAAAGAAAAATTTTAATTGTCTTCTTAACTTACAGTAAAGTGATCATTGCAACGTCATTTATAGTATAAATCGAATTAGGCAGCTACTCATTTTGTATTAGTTGTCTGATTCGGCTTGTAAAGCTTTTTTCTTCTTATAATTTGATTCTACTTTGTCGCACTTACGAGACTCAACTGAATTTGTATAAATGAAAAAGAATTTTTTTTTTAATTAAGTCGCCCATTCAGAGGCCAATTAAAATTCTGATAGTGGCTGTGACATATGTTTATTAAAAAAATGAATTACTTGCTGACTAATGCTAATCAAGAGCAGATAAGCTATGTAATATTCTTTCTTTTGATGCTCGCTTCTCATTCTACCCAGTTGTAGCATTATCCTTCGTTCGCCATTCGAGCAGATTTACTTAAAAATTCTTAAAATAAGTATAATTTGATAGAAACGACACACTTTAATTGAAAAGAAAAATATATCATTCGATTGATCTTGCCAAGGCACATTATTTCATGCTTTTCTGAAACACCATTGTTTATACATTTTGGATAATTAAAAGAGTAAAATTGCCGATAGAATTATGTTCTGTTACTAATTATTTTGTTCAGTGAGAGCAATGCATATGTGTTCAGAAAAAGGTGATACTCTAAATGGAAAACTTTATTCAATATAATTATATCAAAATAGTTTGGCACAAAAGAAAAGATTTAAGTACATACAGAGATCATTATTTGATAATCAAGGATAACGTAACTATCAGTTTTTGTACCTTTTCTGTATAATTTCGCTAGCCAAAAGATGAACTTGAGACAAAGGTCTCTTGTGATAATCTCTATATGATAATGTAGTCCATGCAAGGGGGAAAAAGCGGATTGTGGGATTGTGGGATTGTCGGTATCGT